>VZQC01004575.1:157073-276235 GCA_009823505.1 Rhizomys pruinosus | reverse complement strand
CTGGCTCATGCCCAGCCTGCCTTCTTATACGGTACACAACAACCTGCCCAGGGTGGCACCACTCATTGTGGGCTGGGCCCTCCCACACTTCTTGACAATCAAGACAATACTCCACGAATGTGGCCACAGGCCAATCCAAATGAGCCAATTCCCCAATTGAGGCTCCCTTAACCCAGGTGTGTCAAGTTGACACTAAAGCTATCCAGCATAGCAACCAACAGAAAAATGAAGAGAAACCCAAGATATCTGGATGTTTTCGGAAACCCTCACCAAGAGACTCTGACTTAAAAATTTTAAATCCACCCTGTCCTGACTTCTCCTGGTTCCCTGCTTAGGATTGATGACTAATTACTAGCTTTAATCCTTGTTCCTTCTCCTTGGCATACTGATATCCATCCTCCTAATACTGATGATTATTCCATGTCTTTAAATTTCTTCAGGAAAGAATCAATGAGATGACCTGATGGCAGTGAACCAGATGCTTTTAGTTGAAGAATCTCAGTCTCCTATGACATTCATGATATAGGTCCATGGGGTTGAAGGTCCAAAGTGTGGTCACAGGTGATTTACCCACTAACTGGATCTCATCAAGCAATGAAATGTTTTGGTTTTGGTTTTTATTTAATGGATTTTGAGACAGGGCCCTACTACTTAGCACTGGCGCCTGGCCTGGAATTTGCTCTGTAGATCAGGCTGGTCTTGAACTCCCAGAGCTCCACCTACCTCTACCTCTGAGTACTGTGATTAAAGCTATGTGTCACCTATCCTCACTTTAATTTTGTGTATATGTGCATGTGAAGGTGCACATGTGGTGTAGAGCACCTGTGGACATCAGAGAATAACTCTATGGAGTTGGCTCTCTTTTACCACCTGATGGGATCCAGGGATCTAAATGACATCATCAGGTACAATGGCCTCTACATATAGAGCAATTGTATAGGTTTATTTTCTTGAGAACTTACATCAAACAGAAAGAAAAGGACTAGGATCTGGTTCAGTTGGTACAGTGTTTGCCTAGTGTATACAAGTCTCTGGGGTTGATACCTAGCACCCCACAAAACAAGAGAGAGACAGAGACAGAGAGACACAGAGAGAGAGAAAGTTAATGGAGAAAGGGGAGGGGAGGACAATGTGAATCACAGTGCTGTGACTATATAAGAGTTGTGCCCTGGCCATAGGAGTTGTACCATGTATAGAGGGATAAAACTTTAAATGGACCTTAGGTATTCCTTGAAATGACAATGTTCATTTCAACCTTCCCTCCCATTCTAGGTTCTAGAATGGCCCATGAAGCATTTTACATAAGGAATTCTGGAAATTGACTTTGCAGACCCCATCACAGCCCCTGGTGGATGGGATGTCCATTCTCCTGAATGGCTGCTTGGGAGACACAACTAAACATCCCAGGTTCTTCTTAAATTTTCTTTTAATTTTTATAAGGAATAGCCTTCAGCCACAATATACCCAGAAACAACAATGGAACAAGACAACTGCCCCTGGACACAGCCCTATAACCCCATGACTGAGCAGAGCCTCAGGGGGTTAGGTAGGGAAGAGGCAGGACGGACTGTCTCTGAGCCACAGCAGCAGCTCAATACCACCACCTCCCCATGCACAGCCTCCCGTTGCTGGTCTTCCAGTCCTACCCCAGAACTTACTTCATTTCATCTTCACCAATTTTCACCTCTGGAAGATTATGCAGGACCATTCTCTGGAGAGCTGGCTCATAACTAGTTTCACTATGTTCCCCCTAAATGCACTGACTCCAACTCCCCAGGTCCTAGCAACACCTTTCAGGATGGCACATCAGGATGGAGTCATGTATGAAAACCAAACCTGACCCAGCTTATGAGCCTTGCTAGGCTCTCTGCAGAGTAGGAGAGAGAGAGAGAGAGAGAGAGAGAGAGAGAGAGAGAGAGAGCCAGGGAAGGTAAGATCAGCACAGAGGCTGAGAGAATAGAAGAGGAAAGTGAAGGACAGAAATGAAAGACCAGCCAGCAACTGGGAGCCCAGCCCAGAGTCACAGAGGGGCTGGGGACACTCCACACCCACACACAGAAAAGCTGTGTTTTTTCTTCAAATGTGTCTAAGAAATTCTCCTTCACACATAAATGTTAAGTCTTAGGGCTTCTGATATAGCTTTCAGATTTTCTTTTTGGGGGGGGGGCTGGAACCTAATCTCCTACATATATATGGCTGGCTTAACCAAACCTTCCATCCCTGACACCCCCCCATCTCAGCAGGGACCCTGTCTCTGTGAAGGTAAACCCTGGAGATGGAATCTGGGAAAATCAACACATTACAGTATTAACTACATCACAAAAAGTAAAAATGGAGGTCTGTCTCTTGTCCTGGGAACAAAGACATGCGGTTTACAGCTCTGGGAAAACTACTGACTGTGTTTTCTCTTCAACTTGACAGTGCTAACTGAGCAGTTATTTTTATATCAACTAACTAACTATCTATCTATCTATCTATCTATCTATCTATCTATCTATCTATCTATTTGCGATGGACCAGCAGAGCTGGGAACAATGAGTCTGACGGGAAAAAGGAGAAGAGTAGGTAGGCAGAGATTTGGCATGAAGTGACACACAGACACCAAGAGGCTTGAGTCTGAGTGCGCTTTACTTTTTCATAAGCATTAGTTTTATACAGAAAAAGTTGGCAAGAGGATCACGTTGTTCATTCATGCGATTAGCAAGATTATACAGAACTCTTGAGATCAATCATTTTGAAAGTGATAAAACTATTCATAGGAAATCAAAGATTTATGTAGCTTTTGTGCCCTGGTGCGAGACTGTGGTTACCAAGTTTTGCAATGTACTTTCTTGGCTAGATTTTTGTCTTGTGATAACCTTTAGTTATGAGTACGGTTTCTTTTTAACTTATAAGAATCCTTTCCTTTTTATTGATTTCTTTTTAACCTGGTCCTAACATTCCGTCCTTTGTTTGAAACAATGATTGTGTTTAACAGCACGGAGCCCCTTGGAGAGTAATGGGCTCTTTAGGTGGTGAAAATCACTCCTACAGGGCTGAGAAGTTTGCCCTGACCTCAGGTAGCTCTGGAAACTAATAACTCAAGGTGGGAGGGAGTAGCTATGGAAACCAGACCTGTTTCAACTAGAGAGTTGCTCCTGGATGGTTAACTGTTTCCTTTCTGTCATACATCGTGGTCCTCATCCTAACCAATATTCTAAAGTCTGCCTAGAAATAGATGGTGTCAATTTCAGTTAGTTCCCTGTAATTTAAGGGGTATCTAAAGTCTATTTCCTATAATGAAAGCTGGACTGTTCTTAGTCGTAATTGTGGGCTGGATTTTCCAAGGGACCATTTTATTAGCTAATTTAAGAAGCTCCTTAACCTTTTTTGGATTATAAGGTACAAATAACTTTTGCTGCTGTTGTAGTTGTTCCTATGGGTTTATATTTTTGTAGGATTTTTTTTTTTTTTGGTACTTTAATCAAAGCTTGGAGGACAGCGGAAAGTTTGTGGGAGGCACCTTCCCTGGAAACTCATCCATGTTCAATTTATGACTCGGATTTCCTGGAACTGCAAAGGACTTAGACAGACCATGTCCCAGGACTGTGATACCAGAGCACATGATAATAATCAGCAAAGTACAACCAAGACCTAAAAAAGGGGTAGGAGCACACTCCGCCCCAGGAGGCTAACTTCCTTGAAGCCTACGCCTCCATCTGGTGAGCGAGTCACTCAGACTCCACTGGGGATGGCATGGCATCTATTTATTTAGAGACAGAGTCTCTCTATAGCCCCAGCTGGCCTGGAACTCACTCTGTAGAACAGGCTGGCTTGAACTCAGAGATCCGCCTGCCTCTGCCTCCTGAGTGCTAGAATTAAAGGTGTGCACCACCACACCCAGCTTAAAGACAGTTCTTGGATGCCATGTGGGTTCTGGATATCGAACCAAGTCCTCTGCAAGAGCAGTCAGTGCTCTTAATTGCTGAGCCATCTCTCCAGCCCCCTGAGCAGTTATTTTTAATATTTATTATATTGTATTATATTATTGGTAGGTGTCATTTTCCAGGAAATCCCAATAATAATTCATATTGGATACAATATTTCTTTTGGACATAAGGTATTTTTATTGGTTACTTTGGGCTTAACATATTCTTGAATTTTTTTGGAGTGCTTCTAGAGGTCAGTATTTCAAAGTGAATTGTATTTTCAGTATTGCTTTTTCTTTTCAAAAGTTATTTCTCTAACAATGAAGGAAGTCCTGTTGCATGTTAGAACATGGATGAGCTTTGAGGACATAATAAAATACTGTACACTTCTACATATATGGGATTTATAAGACAGGCAAATTCATACAAACAGTAGGTAGGATCTGCTTGCCATGTAGCAAGACGGTGGTGAGGATGACAGAAATAATGTGGAACTTTAGTTTTGCAAAGTGGGAAGACAAGAAAGTTCTGGTCATCTGTTAGAAGCCATGTGAACACATTTAACACTGTTGGACTCAAACTGCCACACTCACAAAAGAAACCAACAAGGGGTCATAGATGTTGGATCCAAAAATTGCACAGAAAATCTCTCAAGCCCAGGATTTAATCTTTAATACAAAATTTATTTAATTTGCTGGTGCACCAGAACCCAATTAAGAAAACTGACACATCAAGGGAGCCAATTGTTGATGTGTCAGGGACGCAACCCACTCCACGCAGGGATGGATTCAACCCTGACAGTCTGTTATAGAGAGCTTTTAAAGACAAAAACCACAAACTAGAGGAATTTGGTGACATCATACATACAGGATTGCAAGGCTATAGAAACACAATGCAAGCAGTGGTGACCTTTAAGCTGATTGGTTGTGTTTAGCAGCGTGAAGCCCCTAGAAGAGTAATGGGCTCCTTAGGGGGTGAGAAGCACTCCTATAGGGCTGGGAAAGTTCATCCTGACCTCAGGTAGCTGTGGAAACTAGGAACTCAGGGCCACACTGTATTCTTGCAGATAAGGTAGTCATGGGAACCAGGCTTGCTTCAACTAGAGAGTTGCTCCTGCATGGTTAACCCTTTCCTTTTGATTAACTCTTTCTGACCTGCTCCTAACACTACTGAGTCCAATACTTAAAATGGTTAATATGATGCATTTTATGTTGCTTGCATTATCCATTCATCAGTTAATGGACATCTAGGCTGTTTCCATTTCCTAGTGACTTTGAATAGAGTGGCTCTATTCAAAGTCACTAGGAAATGGAAACAGCCTAGATGTCCATTGGAGTAGCTGTCTCAAAAGAAATCAAAATAAAAACAGAAGTTCTCATAGACGAGGAGGTTAGGTCAAAGATAAGTCACTTCCAGGCTGCTTTCTAACAGTTTCATTTTTTTCTCTGGCAGATGGCTGCCTTCCTCCTGTGTCTTTACATCCATGCACAAGAGAAAGCTCTGTGTCTCCTCTTTCTGTAAGTCCTATTGGAGTTAGATCCTCCTCTTTATGACTTCAATTCCTCAGTTAACCTTGATTACTTCCCAAAGACCATACCCCATGCACAGCCCCATGGGGGGTTAGAACTTCAATATGTATGAATTTGAGTGACACAAAGGACCCTATGTTACCACAGACACATGGTCAACCCATATCCAGTGGCTCACAGTGGTCTGTAACTCTGGCTCCAGGAGATTTGATGCCATCAGCCTCTGAGGGCAGACTCATGTGCACACACCCACACACAGACAAATGCACATAATTAAAAATAATAATCATTTTTATGATGACAAACTGAGATACAATTTCCCCAAACTGAAGTCTGTAAAACCAGTGAGTTTCTTAGGTGTACTTACAGAGAAATGGGTAAGAGTTTACCTACTGGAGTGTGGGTGCTCTCACCCCCACCCCCAAGGCCACACTGGAAAGTCTTCATCCAAGCATGGATGGTGACTCCCCCAGAGCACATGAAATGGTGAGAGACCCATCCCTAGGTTTCCCCAGCCTATATACCCATAGCCCCTCCCCAGACCATATGCAACCAGGGCCAACTGGTTGGTTAGGAGGTATGGATGGACTCTCAAGCAAGACTCTCCCGGCCCCTTTCTTCCTTGCCAGGGTATAAATAGAAAAAAAAGAAAAAAAAAAAAAAGGCTCAGCTGTGAGGATCTTAGGCAAGCTTGTGTAATCAAGCTTGGGAAAATGGCATCTGTCCTATACAACACCCCTGACCCAGAATAATGTGGTTGTGTGTGATGTTCTGGTTCAATAGGGGGTCAGAAAGAGAAAGTCCTTCCCTGATAAGACAAGGTCTTCTTTTCCTTCCCAATTCTTGCTGTATGTACTATTTAAATAAACAAAGGGAATCCCTTGGTTGGAAGAACAGGCTACTAAATAGGAAACAACTTCTGAAAACAGTTCACTTTTGGTTGTACATGACTCAGACTGGTTTTGTCTGGCCCTGCCATATTGTGGAACCTCTGCCACAAAAAAGTATCAAAGGATTTTTTAGACATTTAAAAACTGCTCTAAAATAAAGAAAAGGATTAATGAAAAAGTGAACTACACAAATAGAAGAGAGAGACATGCCACTCTTTAAATAAGAAGAGTCTCTGAAGCAGAAACATGAAGAAACATCAACCCATAGAAATACTAAGGAAATTAAAAAAAGACAAAATTCACATACAACTAACACATCACATAACTTAGAAAATATATCTGGACTCGATAACACCAAGACATATTCTAGAAAAACTATGATTCTGAAAGGGAAAGAAAGAAAAAGATAAAGATGAGGGAACAAGCCACTTATAAGAGAAATCCAATGGTCATTCGATTTTTCAACAGCAGCTATTTATTGCGAGTGTGGACTTGTTACTAGGATTAAAGTCTGGCTGTTTGTTCTATTGTCAGCCAAGTCAAGAGACAAGCTATTGAAGGAAGGAAGATAATTTTATTCAAATCGCTTGGTGAGAAGAGAAAGAACCCCCAGAGTGACAGGCAGTGGGTTCAGGGTTAACCAGTTAACCAGTCTATTCATAATAGAAAACAGACCTTTAAGGGGGACAGTTCAGTAACAATGAGTGTGTGGTGGGGGGAGTATGAGAGCTGATCAATCCTACCTGCTTGGAAGGAGTGCTGAAGCTCTGCAAAACCACAGATCAATTACTAATAAGCACAGCAAAGTGCAAGATGTAAAATGCAGCATCAATTTACTATCATTTAGAAGGAACAGACAGTTTCAGCAAAGATGCAAGATCAGTATGCAAAATCAGCTGGCCTTCTATATACCAGCAATTAACAAACCAAAAATTAAATTAATACTACTCACAGTAGTATTAAAAGAATAAAAAACTTGGAAGCAGACTGGTGAAATGGCTCAGCAGGGAAGGGCACTTGCTCCCAAGCCTGATGATCTAAGTTTGACCTCTGGGACCCATGTAGTGGAAGGAGAGCACCGAATCCTGAAAGTTGTCCTTTGACCTCAACACACGCCCTGTGGCATATGCATTCACATACATATATGGGGGGGGAGAACAAATAAACACAATATTTTAAAAATACTTAGAAGTAAATTTAAGCATTTTTTAAATTTTGTGTGTATGAGTGTATTGCCTGCATGTATGTAAATGCTCCTATGTCATGCAATGCACACTGAGGTCAGGAGAAGGTTTTGGATTTCCCCGGAACTGGAGTTCTGGATGGTTGTTAGCTGCCATGTGGGTGCTGGGAATTGAACCCAGGTCCTCTGCAAGAACTGCCAGTATGCTTAACCTCTGAACTATCTCTGCAGCCCCCTTAGAAGTAAATTTAACAAAAGAAACAAAAGCTCATACTTTGGAAATGACAGAGCACTATTGACATCAACACAAGAAGATCAAAAGATGGGCATGGTGATGGCCTGCTTGTAACAGGAAGTTGAGGCAGGAGAATTGCAAATTACAAGCCACTTCATTATATATATATGTATGTAAAATGGAAGGACATCGCATGTTCACAAGTTGGAAGACCCCAGTGTCTTTATGTTCCTATCTAATCTACAGATTCAACACAATCACTGTCAGAAGAGCCCTAATGGGATTCTAAAATTCAGATGGAAATTAAAGATAATCAAATAGCCCAGCCTTGAAAAACAAGAGCAAAGTTGGTAGAGTCACACTTACCGAGCTCAAAACTAATGACAGAGTCATAGCAATAGAGAGACTGCAGTGCTGGCCTGTTCAGCAGGACTGAGCAGGCACCAATAAATCCTCACATTTACAGTCTACTGATTTTCAACAGGGATGCCAAAACCATTTGTTGGTCTTGAATAGATTTTTTTCAACAAATGGTGCTGAGACAACTGTATCCACCTGCCAGAGAATGAGGTTGGATGCTTGCCTCACACTATCAAAAACTCAAAATGGATCAAAACTCTCAGAAGAAAACACTGTAGTCCATCTTTGAACCTGTGGATCCACCACTTCTCTTTTTTATTTTATTTATTATATTTTAAGGGATTCACAATATTAGAGCACAGTTGTTTTCAGATCACATTGACATTGTTCAGTTTGCCATACAATTAGGTAATTGGTGTTCGCATCCACAAATGAGTAATACCATTCGTTGTTTGTTTTTCTGGGACTGTGTTACTTCACTCAGCATATCTTCTAGCTCCAGCCATTTACCTGCAAAGCTCATGATGTCATCTTTCTTTACCACTGCATAGAACTCCATTGTGTAGATGTACCACATTTTCTCTATCCACTCATCAGTTGAGGGACACTTGGGTTGGTTCCAGCTTCTTGCTATTGTGAAGAGAGCTGAAATAAACATGGCCGTGCATGTATCTTTGTGGTAAAGTGAGTCTTGTGGATATATGCCCAAGAGTGGTATGGCTGGGTCGGGTGGCAAGTTCATTCCAAGTCTTCCAACTCCAGCACTTGGTATCATTTGTTTTCTTGATACAAGCCAGTCTTATTGGAGTAAAATGATATCTTAAAGTGGTTTTGATTTGCATTTCCTTAATTATAAGTGATGTTGAACACTTCTTAAGATGTTTCTCAGACATCTCTAATTCCTCACTTGTGAAGTCTCTGTTCAGCTCTTTGCTCCATCTATTGAGGATCCACCACTTCTTAGATAAGACACCAAACACATATCCAATTACGGCAACAAAGGAAAAATAAACAGGACCTTACCAGCATTTCAAACTTTTTTTTCTTTAGAGGATAAGAGTAAAAAAAAAAAAAGTGGAAAGACAGCTCAATTTGAGAGAAAACACTTGTAAATCATTTATCTGTTGAAGGGCATAGCTAGACTCTATGAAAATGTAGATGACTCAATAATAAAAAGGGGAAACCCAATTTTAAAAGGAAGAAGTGATCTAAGCAGGCATTTTTTTCCAGAAATGATATATAAATGATACTGAAAAGATGTTTGCCATGACTGGCCGTCAAAGAAATGAAACATGAAACCCCAAAGTCATAGTACTTCAGAAGCAGTACTAGTGTTCAAAGTTAAGCAAGAATAAAGAGAAGCCAGCACCTTCATAAACCACCATCACACAAAGCAGCTACCTTGGAAAAGGGTCTTCAAAAAGTGAAACACAAGAGTTGTTATTTGATCTAACAATCGCACTCTAGGCAGGAAACATGCCTAGCAAAAAATCTACACACAAATGTCCATAGCAGCATGTCTGTGATAGCCAAGAGGAAAAATCATATGTTAAATGGATAAATGAACTATGACTCCACACAGCGGTATAGTATTCCATGAGTGTAAGAGTGAAGCCTCGAAACCATTATGCTAAATGAAAGAAGCCAGATACAAAGGTCACATATTAAATAGAACAGCCAAATAGATAAAGAGAGAAAGTGGACTAATGGTTGTTTCAGGGGTGGGGAGGCATGGACGTCATCACTAAAAGGGTTGAGGCTACTTGGAGGACTGTGTGAAAATGTCCTAAAACTGGTTGTGGCAATGGGAGCATGACTCTGAATATATTAAAATCCATTGAGTTGTATAAATTAAATTAATCAACTGTATTTTGTATGAGTTATGTATCAAAAAATCTCTTTGTGCTAGTTAACTTCAGTTGTCAACTTGATACACCTGGGAAGAGGGAACATGAATTGAGGAATTAGTTCCATTTATTGACCTTGGTCACATCTTTGGAGTATTTTCTTAATTGGTAATTGATGCAGGAGGGCCTAGCCCACTGTGGGTGGTGTCATCCCTGGGCAGATGGGAGGGTAGCTGAGTGAGCCAGAGGAAGCAAGCCAGTAAACAGCATTCCTTGGTGGTCTCTGCTTCAGCAACTGGTTTCTGCCTTGAGTTCCTGCCTGACTTCCCTCAATGTTGGACTGTCATTTGGAACTGCACGGGGCAGTGGATGCTCTCCTTCTCAAGTTGTGTTTGGCCAGTGTTCTGTCTCAGCAACAGAAAGCTAACTAGAATGCTATAGTTTTTAAAAATGAAGCAGCTATTAATGGGGCGGGGACAAAAATGCACATAGATTTTTGGTATTTAGTGGTTAGGAGCAATTGCTGCTCTTGCAGAGGACTCAAGTTTAGTTCCCAGCACCATGTTGGGTGGCTTACAATTGACTGTAACTCCAGCTCCATGGATCCCAACATCCCCCTCTGACTTCAGAGGGCACTGAACTCACATGTATAATCCTTACCCCCCCATATACACATAATTAAAAAAAATTGCACTCCCTGTAGCCCCAGTTGGCCTGGAACTCACTAAGTAGACCAGGCTCACCTCCAACTCAAGTGCTGGGGTTACAGGCATGCACCACCATGCCTGGCTAAAAATAAAATATTATTTTATTTATTTTTATTATTTATTGTTATTAAAGTTTTTCCATAAATCATACGTCATTTCTCAATTGAATTAGAGTAACTTCCTTTTCCATGCCCCCCACCCTACCTGAGTCCCTGCACTCTGCCATACATGTCTTCTATCTTTCTCTGTCTTTCCAGAGCTTTTTTTGCAGTTCTTTTGTTGTTGTTGTTCTCTCTAACTTGTACTGCTTCAATATATGTACATATATATACATAGATATATACATATATACATACACATATCACTTGAATTGGAGGATT
Organism: Rhizomys pruinosus; assembly: GCA_009823505.1. NCBI lineage: Eukaryota > Metazoa > Chordata > Mammalia > Rodentia > Spalacidae > Rhizomys > Rhizomys pruinosus. The sequence continues at coordinate 265,196 of VZQC01004575.1, read as the reverse complement.
TTTTTTCCTAAAAGATGTCATGTTTTCCTTAAGGAAGTGCTTGAAGGTTCCTCCTTGGCAAGCCAAAACAACCATCAATCCTGCCCTTGTTCTCCACACAGGGGTCTTTCCCTCCCATGGTCCCCCAAATGAAGTCCATTAAGCACATGTCCTGTCTTGATCCCCCTGCCCTGGCCTTTATGATACAGCCCGGGGAGTCCAACAATGTCAGTCTATACTCTGACGAGGCTGAAATCCCCTTAGCTGCTTAGTCCACAAGCTGGGTATCTCAGTAGTCCCTATCTGGCATTGAAGGTTTGGAGGATTCTTGGAGAGACATGAGTCTTCAATCCATATTGCAGGGTTAAAAAGCTGTGTGTCATGTCTTTGAAGAATGGCAGAATCAGTGGTAATCACAGAGTAGATGCACTTGCCAGTAAGAATTGAAGACAGGCCAAACAACAGTACTCTCTTTTTTCTTTTTGTCTTTTTACTAAGATCTCAAGTTTTATATCTGAAGTACAATTTCTCTGGGCTTACTGATTATTTATTTCTGATTTTACTTTCCTTTGGATGCTTAAGACCACATAGCCCAGATCAACCAAGGTTTTTGTTTTCTTGAGGTCAGTTGGGGATCTGGTCCTCAGGGGTCTCTTGGGGATATTTTTTTTGCGGGGGGAGGAAGAGGGTGAGAACCCCTGGCTCCTTTCAGCTTTTCATTTACCAGTTCCATCCACTGAGGACAAAATCAGGTCTTGCTAGACCAGGCTTCCTTTTCTGAAGCATGAGCAGACTTTCCTCTTTATACACTGGACACCGGCTGAAATCCCATTAGTGGATCGCCAAGACCTCTCTGAACAGGAAGACTGGTGACCCACATTTGTAGGACATTTCAAGAGATGCCCCCATGCATAGTCTCCTAAGACTTGGTTGACCTCTGAGGGCAAGGAACAAAGTTATCCTTTAGGTCCCTCAGCCAAATTGGAATAGGCGTGAAGTATGGTCATTAAGCACCCAGAAAGGCTAAGTTATGCCAGCCTGATACATTGCACCTATATTAAAATAGTATCTTTTGAAAACAAGCTGTATGTTATTTCCATATCATATTTCTTGATTCACATTTTTCCATTTTAATTTGTTACTACTCTAAAAGATGCATACATACCCTCCATCATATACCAAAAATCCAAGGTCTGAAAATAAATGGTAAGTTAATTCTAGAACCTGTCTAGGGATTCAGAATATAAGACCACAGTTGTTTTCAGATCATGAGGACTATAACATTAATGTTGCTCAGTTTGCCTTACAACTAGGTACTTGGCGCTAGCATCCACAGATGAGGGATACCATTCATCTTTTGTTGTTCTGGGACTGGGTTACTTCACTTAGCATAAAATCTTCTAGTTCCATCCATTTACATGCAAATTTCGTGATGCCATCTTTCTTTACCGCTGCATAGGACTCCATTGTATAGATGTACCACATTTTCTCTATCCACTCATCGGTTGAGGGGCACTTGGGTTGGTTCCAGCTCTTCACTATTCTGAAGAGAGCTGCAATAAACATGGCTGTACATATATCTCTGCAGTAGGAAGAGTCTGGTGGAAATATACCCAGAATGGTATGGCTGGGTCAGGTGGTAGGCTCATTTTGAGTCTTTTAAGGGTTCTCCACACTGCTTTCCATAATGGTTATACAAGTTTGCATTCCCACCAGCAGTGGATGAGTGTTCCCCTTTCCCCAAAGCCTCTCCAGCATTTGATATCATTTGTTTTCTTGATCCTAGCCAGCCTTATTGGAGTGAGATGATATCTTTTGATTTATCTATTTTATTTATTTATTTATTTATTTATTTATTTATTTATTTATTTATTGGTCTTTTCGAGACAGGATCTCCCTGTAGCCCCAGCTGGCCTGTAACTCACTCTGTAGACCAGGCTGGCCTTGAACTCACAAAGATCCACTGCCTCTGCCTCCCGAGTGCTAGGATTAAAGGTGTGCACCACCACGCCCGGCTATCTATTTTATTTTATTTTTATTTTATGTGTTTGAGTGTTAGCTGCCATGTAGGTGCTGGGATTCAAACCCAAGTCTTCTGCAAGACCAGCCAGTGCTCTTAACTGCTAAGCCATCTCTCCATCCCTGTGAGATGATATCTTAAAGTGGTTTTAATTTGTATTTACTTAATTATTAACGATGTTGAACACTTTTTAGGATGTTTCTCAGCCATCTCTATTTCTTCACTTGTGAAGTCTCTGTTCAGCTCTTTGCTCCATCTTTTGAGTGATTCATTTGTTTTCTTACCTCTTGTTTTTTTGAGTAGTTTGTATACTCTGGAAGTTAATGCTCTGTCAGATGTATCAGCAGTGAAGGTTTCCTCCCACTCTATGGGTTTTTGCTTCACTTTCCTGATTGTTTCTTTTGCTGTACAGAAACTTTTGAGTTTAATGAGGTCCCACTTGTCAATTGTGAACCTTATTTTCTGTGCAGCTGCTGTCTGATTTAGAAAGTTTTTTCCTACACCTATGTCTTGTAAGTTGCTGCCAACTTTTACTTCTATCACCTTCAGAGTTTTGGGTTTCATATTGAGGTCTTTGATCCATTTGGAGTTGATTTTTGTACAGGGTGAGAGGCAGGGGTTTAATTTTATTCTTCTACAAGTGGTGATCCAGTGTTGCCAACACCATTTGCTGAAGATGCTACCTTTCCTCCACTGAGTCTTTTTGGCCCCCTTGTCAAATATGAGGTGGCTGAAATTGTATGTGCTCAAGTTTGGAACTTCAGTTTTGTTCCATTGGTCAATAAGTCTGTTTTTGTGCCAGTACAAGGCTGCTTTTATAGTATAGTTTGAAGTCTGGTATAGAAATCCCTGCTGTAGGGGCTGGAGAGATGGCCTAGTGGTTAAAAGCGCCAAATGCTCTTGCAGAGGACCCAGGTTCAATCCCCAGCACCCACATGGCAGCTGAGAACCATCTTTAACTCCAGTTCCAGGGGAATCTGACACCCTCTTCTGACCTCTGAGCCATTGCATGACATGGGTGCACAGACCTGCATACAGACAGTACATTCATACACATAAAAATAAATAAAATAAAATAAAATAAATCCCCATTGTATTGCTCTTTTCACTCAGGGTTTCTTTGGCTATTCAGGGTCTTTTGTTGTTCCATATGAATTTATAAATTTTTTTCCAAGCCTGTGAAGAATGTCTTGGGGATTTTAATTGGAATTGCATTGAATCAGTATATTAAATTGGGTAGAATGGACATTTGTACTATATTAATTTTTCCAATCCATGAGCATGGGAGGTCTTTCCATCTTCTGATGTCTTCTTCAATCTCCTTCTTCAGGAGGTTATAATTTTTGTTGTAGAGATCCTTTGTGTCTTTGGTTAGGTTTGTTCCTAGGTATCTTATTGGTTTTGAGGCTATTGTGAGTGGGAAGGTCTCCTTGTATTCCTTCTTTAGTGGCTTATTATTGGTGTAAAGACAGGATACTGATTTTTCTAGGTTAATTTTGTATCCCACCACTTTACTGAAACTCTTAATCATTTCTAGAAGTTCTTTGGTGGAGTTTTTATAATCTCTTAGGTAAACTATCATATCGTCTGCAAAAAGGGATAGTTTGACTTCCTCTTTTCTAATTAGTATTCCTTTAATTTCCTTTTCTTGCCTTATTGCCCTAGCCAGTGTTTCAAGCACTATATTGAAGAGGAGTGGCAACAAGGGGCAACCTTGCCAGGTTCCTACCTTTATGGGGAATCCTTCTAACTTTTCTCCATTTAGGATGATGCTGGTGGTGGGTTTCTTGTATATGGCTTTGATTTTGTTGAGGAATGATCCTTCCAATCCAATTCCCTCTAGTAATTTAGTCATGAAGGATGATAGATTTTGTTGAAGGCTTTTTCTGCATCAATTGAGATGATTGTCTGGTTTTTGTCCTTCAGTCCATTTATACATTTTATGATATTTACTGATTTTCATATGTTGAACCACCCCTGCTTTCTGGTATGACTCCAACTTGATCATGGTGGATGATCTTTTTGATGTGGGTCTGTATATGGTTGGTTTGCAAGTATTTTGTTGAGGATTTTTGCATCTGAATTCATTAATGAGATGGGTCTGTAGTTCTCTTTTTTGGTTGCATCCTTGCCTGGTTTGGGTATTAGAGTGATGCTGGCTTCATAGAAGGAATTTGGGAGATTTCCCTCTGCTTGTATCCTGAACAGTTTGAGTAATGATGGTTGTAAGTCCTCCTTAAATGTTTTATAGAATTCTGCTGTGAAACCATCTGGGCCTGGGCTTTTTTTAGTTTGGAGGACTCATTACATTTTCAATTTCTTCATATATTATGGCTCTGTTTAAGCTGTCCATCTCTTCTTGATTTAGCTTTGGTGATTCCCCAGATTGCAGATATTCATCCATTTCTCTTAGGTTTTCAAATTTAGTAGAGTATAGGTTTTTTAAGTATTCCCGTATGATTGTCTGGATCTTTTCACTGTCTGTTGTGATATTTCCCCTTTCATCATGAATTCTATTGATTTGCAGTTGTTCTTTCTTCCTTTTGGTTAACTGGGCTAGAGGTCTGTCTCTCTTGTTTATTCTTTCAAAGAACCAACTTTTGGATTTGTTGATTTTTTTNTACTTTAACCACATTTGCAATTTTTCTCTGCCCTGGACTTGTTGGAGTAGAAAACGCTTTCAGTATTTTCCTTTCAAAAGCTGGAGGATTAGCTGGGTGTGGTCTTGCCCTGAAGGTACTGATTCTTTTGTTTACTTGTAAATCTCCAGGCCTCTCCTTAATCACTTTAGTCTCCTTATGAAAGGGAGCCTCTCCTTCACAAGCCTTGGCCACACCCTTAATCTTCCTAGTGTACTTTTCAGATCCAAACTGTACATTCTGCATTTCCTTCTGCCCCATTTGCTCTTTTTCACTGTAGATCTGTATAATATTCACCATTAAATGCCACGCCACCATTTCTACATTAGACTATCTTGAAATATCCTCCACCAAAGACATCAGTCCATTGCTTTTCAACTTAGCATCAGGCAAGCATTTGGGCTGTAGGCAAACTGCTGCCAGACTCTTTAACAAAATATCTTGGTTGCTGCCTAAGTATTTACCTCTGGAACTACATTTTTTGCAGCCATGCTTTCTTCCAGGCTTCTACTAAAATGGCCCCTTAAGCTCTGCTTACAGTAGTCAACAGCTTTTCTAGCCAAAAGTTCCAAAATCTTCTACATTTCTCCAAACATCCACATGGTCAGGTTCTTCACAGCCAACAGCCCACTCTCTGGTACCAAATAACTGTATTAGTCAGTTTTCTGTTGCTGTGATAAAACACCATGACCAAGGAACTTATAAAAGGAAGAGTTTATTTGAGCTTATGATTGATGGTTCCAGGGAATTAGAGTCCATTGTGGTGGGAGGCATGGCTGCTGGAGAATGGAGCAGCAAACCGAGGGTCACATCTCGCAATGAGCACAGGAAGCAGAGAGAGCAACTGTAGACCACGAGGTTTGTTAAACTCACTAAGCCTGCCTCCCATAACGTACTTCCTCTAGCATGGCCACACCTTCTAAGACTTCCAAAAACAGTGCCACCAACTGGAGACAAATATCTGAATACTTACAGCCTATGGGGGACACTCATTCAAACCACCACAATTGGTTTTCCAGGCATTCTTTCATCTTGTTTTTGTCATGGAAGATTTTTCTCTTTCCTTCAACTAGAATTGACATTTTTGCTGAGTATAGTAAACTGGGTTGGCACTTATACTTGTTTAGCACTGGGAATTCTTTGGTCCACATTCTTCTTGCTTTCATAGTTTGTACTGAAAAGTCAGCTGTAATTCTGATAGGTTTCCCCTTATATGTTACTTGTGGTTTTTCTCTTGTGGCTTTCAGAATTTTGTCTTTGTTTGGGAATCTAGTGTTTTAACTATGATATGGAGAGGAGAGTTTCTTTTCTGGTCTAGTTTATTTGGTGTTCTGTGTGCTTATTGCATTTATATGGGTTTGTATTTTTTAGCTTGGGGAAATTTTCATCTATTATTCTGTTGACGATCTGATCAATACCATTCTCTTGGGATTCTTCTCTTCCTCTATCCCTATGATGCAGTGGTTTGATCTTTTCATAGTGTCCCACGTTTACTGGTTCTTCCACTCTTGTGTATTTTTAAATTTTTCATAGTTATTACTTGAGCTTTTTTAGTTGTTCTGTGTTATCTTCCAGGTCTGATATTATTTTTTGCTTCCCCCATTCTGCTTCTGAGGCTTTTTCCCCATTCTTTCCTTTGACTGGATGAGTGTTTGATTTCCTTTTTCATTTTATCCTATGTTTTCTTTAGTATTTCCACTTCCTTTTTAAGTTTCTCAATCTTTTCTTGCAGCTCCTTGTTTTGCTCATTGGTTTCCTTTTTCACTTCAGCATGGGATCTTTTCAGTGTTTCCACTTCCTTCTGGAGTTTGTCATTTTCTCCCTCTAGCTCTTTCTGAAGTCTGTAATTTTTTCTCCTTTTAGTTCTTTCTGAAGTTTGTCAGTCTCCCTCTAGGTCCTTTCTGAGTTTTTCATTCTCTCCCCTTAGTTCCATGATTTCTTTGAATATATCTGTGATTGTCATTCTATGATCTGTGTCCTGGGCTAAATCTAGGGAGATCCCATTGTAGGAGTCCTCCACTGGCTCCATAGAGGTTGGTTTGGAGTTATTCTGTGCTTTTCTCATATTGTTCTTTCATTGTGCTCTTGGCATGTGGTTTGCCTTTTGCCTGTAATCTGATGTGAATCTCTAATGCCTCTTCCCCATGTTGACGGATTGCTTTCCTTGATTCCTTCAGTTGCCTTCATTGCATGCTCCTTTTTTATGGAGTGTTGACTTGTCTAGGTTTCAGGCTTTCAATTTTGGCTATATATTGGAAGGTTTAGTTCATTCTTCCATTTTTGTTCTGCAAGAACTGGGTGGGTAACAACCCAGATGACACCTTCTGGACACTGGACTCACTCTGCTGCCAGCCAGTTCCTCCAGGTTGGTTATAGGGATTTCTGGAAACTCCCTCCAGAGTTCCACTTGGTGGGGGGGGGAGTTGCTTGCTTAGCCCACAGGCTGGTACTCTGTGCCTCAGCTGTTCTGGCGTGTGCCAGCAGCCTCTATGCAAGGCAGGCTAGGGATTCGAACCTCAACTCCCAAGATCCTCCTTGCTGACACCCTGGCCCACTGGCCCACACCCTGCACCTCAGTTGCTCTGGCATGTGCCAGCAGCCTCTATGCAAGGCAGGCTAGGGATTCAAACCTCAACTCCCAAGCTATTTTTTTGGTCTTTTTGAGACAGGGTCTCCCNTGTCATGGAAGATTTTTCTCTTTCCTTCAACTAGAATTGACATTTTTGCTGAGTATAGTAACCTGGGTTGGCACTTATACTTGTTTAGCACTGGGAATTCTTTGGTCCACATTCTTCTTGCTTTCATAGTTTGTACTGAAAAGTCAGCTGTAATTCTGATAGGTTTCCCCTTATATGTTACTTGTGGTTTTTCTCTTGTGGCTTTCAGAATTTTGTCTTTGTTTGGGCATCTAGTGTTTTAACTATGATATGGAGAGGACAGTTTCTTTTCTGGTCTAGTTTATTTGGTGTTCTGTGTGCTTATTGCATTTATATGGGTTTGTATTTTTTAGCTTGGGGAAGTTTTCATCTATTATTCTGTTGAAGATCTGATCAATACCATTCTCTTGGGATTCTTCTCTTCCTCTATCCCTATGATGCAGTGGTTTGATCTTTTCATAGTGTCCCACGTTTACTGGTTCTTCCACTCTTGTGTATTTTTAAATTTTTCATAGTTATTACTTGAGCTTTTTTAGTTGTTCTGTGTTATCTTCCAGGTCTGATATTATTTTTTGCTTCCCCCATTCTGCTTCTGAGGCTTTTTACCCATTCTTTCCTTTGACTGGATGAGTGTTTGATTTCCTTTTTCATTTTATCCTATGTTTTCTTTAGTATTTCCACTTCCTTTTTAAGTTTCTCAATCTTTTCTTGCAGCTCCTTGTTTTGCTCATTGGTTTCCTTTTTCACTTCAGCATGGGATCTTTTCAGTGTTTCCACTTCCTTCTGGAGTTTGTCATTTTCTCCCTCTAGCTCTTTCTGAAGTCTGTAATTTTTTCTCCTTTTAGTTCTTTCTGAAGTTTGTCAGTCTCCCTCTAGGTCCTTTCTGAGTTTTTCATTCTCTCCCCTTAGTTCCATGATTTCTTTGAATATATCTGTGATTGTCATTCTATGATCTGTGTCCTGGGCTAAATCTAGGGAGATCCCATTGTAGGAGTCCTCCACTGGCTCCATAGAGGTTGGTTTGGAGTTATTCTGTGCTTTTCTCATATTGTTCTTTCATTGTGCTCTTGGCATGTGGTTTGCCTTTTGCCTGTAATCTGATGTGAATCTCTAATGCCTCTTCCCCATGTTGACGGATTGCTTTCCTTGATTCCTTCAGTTGCCTTCATTGCATGCTCCTTTTTTATGGAGTGTTGACTTGTCTAGGTTTCAGGCTTTCAATTTTGGCTATATATTGGAAGGTTTAGTTCATTCTTCCCTTTTTGTTCTGCAAGAACTGGGTGGGTAACAACCCAGATGACACCTTCTGGACACTGGACTCACTCTGCTGCCAGCCAGTTCCTCCAGGTTGGTTATAGGGATTTCTGGAAACTCCCTCCAGAGTTCCACTTGGTGGGGGGGGGAGTTGCTTGCTTAGCCCACAGGCTGGTACTCTGTGCCTCAGCTGTTCTGGCGTGTGCCAGCAGCCTCTATGCAAGGCAGGCTAGGGATTCGAACCTCAACTCCCAAGATCCTCCTTGCTGACACCCTGGCCCACTGGCCCACACCCTGCACCTCAGTTGCTCTGGCATGTGCCAGCAGCCTCTATGCAAGGCAGGCTAGGGATTCAAACCTCAACTCCCAAGCTATTTTTTTGGTCTTTTTGAGACAGGGTCTCCCTGTAGCCCCCACCTGGCCTGGAACTCACTCTGTAGACCAGGCTGGCCTTGAACTCACAGAGATCTGCCTGCCTCTGCCTCCCAAGTGCTAGTATTAAAGGTGTGTGCATCACACCCTGCAATAAAATATTTTCTTAAAAAAGGAAAAGAGTTTAAGTTTTCTGAACAAAATCTTTATCAGATTAGTTCTGACAGAAGCAGTTTAAGATAAAAAAATATATTTTTCCTTGGTAAGTTTCAAAAAAAGGAAATGAGAAATCACACATACTTGGAAACAACTAAACTGTTCTGGGTTTCTGTTTGTTTTGTATTCTTCTGAAGAACAATGAAAAGGAAAAAATTTCCCTGTGTTGGTAATGTGATTTCCAATGTCAGTGATAGAAGACACATGTGCATTTATAAACTAATACATTCCTACACAAGAAGAAAAATCTTAAATACAACCAATTACTTCAAGTTTAAAACTATGGGTTACAGTGGAGGTGTTTAAGTATAGTAAAAGAGAATTTTCTTTTAATACAAATTAGAGTCCCCAAAGTTATTTAGTACAATTAGGGACTTCTTCACAGTCTGCCCTAGCACACGGTCTTTCAAAAATTTTATCTCAGTTAATCCTTGACTGAGGCTGGCCCAAAGGAGACTCAGATAATTTTATTCCCTGCTTTTGTTAATGCCATCCAGGATAGATGCTACAGTAGCTCCTCTGATAGCTTGTGGAGGAACATGGACCCTATTGTCCCTGAAGCCTAACACAGTTTCCCCTGCAACAGCCCCATCTCCAGCATGGAGTCAAGCATGGTCCTTGCCTCCTAGCACCATGTGACTAGAAGCCCAGCTTCTGAGCTTCCCCAGAGACTCTCTGAAATACATGGGAGGGAACCAGGTCTCTCCTTCAATTATGTGGGTCTCAGGAATAGAACTCAGGCCTTCAGTGTCAACGGCAGGCTCCTTTACACACTGAGCCATCTCGTCAGCCCCTATAATACTTGTTTTCCAAGGGGTAAGTGAAAAAAAAATGAAATCTTTCTAAACTGCTTTCATTTCATAACCACCTGCCCAGGGTGGCATCACTCATTGTGGGCTGGGCCCTTCCACACTGCTCAACCATCAAGACAATACTCCACAGATGTGGCCACAGGCCAATCCAAATGAGCCAATTCCCCAATTGAGGCTCCCGCAACCCAGGTGTGTCAAGTTGACACTAAAGCTATCCAGCACACTGGGCTATGAGAGAACCCAGCACCGCTCTTGGCATAGTGTGACCCTGGGTGTGACCACACCTACCTGTAGTCCTGCTGCTGGAGGAGAGAGCATCAGACCCAAAACCTTTCCAGAAGCACTTGCAGCAGCAATTAATTGTGCCCAGTGTTTCTAACAAACCATAAATAAAGGTATATGTAAATGTAAGGGAATTTAAATAAAGCCTGGGAAAGGACCAGTGAGATGGCTCAGCAGGTGAGGTCCTTGCTGTCAAGTTCCATCCCTGGGACTTGCACAGTGCAAGGAGAAAACCAACCCCCACCGGCTGTCCTCTGAGCTCTACATGAGTGGCACAAGTGTGTGGACACATGGTCAAGTGTGGTGGTGCATGCCTTTAATCCTAGCACTTGGGAGGCAGAGGCAGGCGGATCTCTGTGAGTTCGAGGCCAGCCTGGTCTACAGAGTGAGTTCCAGGATAGCCAGAGCTACAGGGAGACAAAAACAAACAAACAAACAAACAAACAAACAAGTGTGCCGTTCAGCGGCTCGAATCATCAGAGGTGAACCAGGAATTAATCACTCGTTTAATTATTTGTTGCAGATTCTTTTAATAGTACCATTTCCTTTTGTATACTCTAATGCTACTAATGCTACTAACAACTAACACTACTAACAACCACAGCCTAGAAACCAAGAATATTTATAACAGTAGTGAGCCAATCAGCAGACAGATTATATAACATAGTGAACCAATCAGCAGAGAAATTATGCATGCATGGATACCATTCCTTATGTAAGATGTTCTATTCATGAGGTTGACAAGGTAACATATCATCTTAAAAGTTACTGAAGCATGCGCACTGTGTTCTTCAGCCACCATCTTTTGGCTGCTTACCAAGCGCCATGTCTACAGACCAAGCGCCATTTCTCTTCAGCCTTCACTTCAGGCACTCTTTGACTCCCACAGTTCCCCTTTTTGTTTTATGTAGGGGAGTGAACCGTGGGGCTACCACACACTCAAGATAGACCATGCCTGTCTTAGGTGTCTCTACATCTCAGGACTGTCTTACCCGTCATCAGAGTCCTGACTCTAAGCATCAGTGTCCTGTCTTAGGTTGATCAGTCTAGGATGTGGACTTACCCATTTTTGACTACCGGCCATCTGTCTGGGTGAGTCATTTTTTAACGCTGTTTTCATTCTTTAGACTAGTCCATTGCTCCAGGCTAGTGATGGGTACTTAGCTCCTGGGCATGTTCTGTTTCTGGCACCATGGAAACCGAACATGACTCTAAGCCTTGTCTGTGTCTTTACAAGTTTTTCTCTTTTTAGTTTTCAAAGTAAGAAGTTTCATCCAGACTAAATTTAAATTTTCTTGATTTGGCTTAATACAACAAAAATAGAACAATCCAAATAAACTAATTACAATGGCTAAAACTCCAAACATGCCTCCAGCAGTATGAGTTATGCTTTGTAACATTCCTTTTGGATCTAATCCTGTAAGTTTATCAGCAAATATTTGTGCAACAGTAGCAGCATCTTCATTAAACATACTTCAATTTCTCTTTTAAGTGTCATAATTTTTGCCTTCATTGATGTATTACCATGTAAATAAGCTTGAAACTCCTTCCATTCTATAACAGTTTCATTGTATTGTAATTCAGTGATACAAAAAGTAGTTGAGTTCCAATCACATCTAAGATGCAACTGTTCCTGCAACGACAACATTTTCTTTCCTAACCATCCTACCATTTAATACATCTATTTCAGTTTGTAAATGGGAGTCAATTGCAACTTGATGGGACCACATAGTATAAGAATCTTAATGCCGTTGTTCTACAAAATGCTTAGTCTGAATAGCAGTATGTAAAGCAATACCAGATACAGCAGCAGTTGTAGTAACTGTGATAAGGCTCAAAATTACAGCAACAACAATTCCTATCATAGGCTTAACATGGTTTAAAATCTTCTTAAAAAATTCTAAAATTACTGGATCTAAAGGATCATGGGCCCAAGGCCTACCAAGATTTATAGGCATCCAAATGTGAGTTTTCTGTTGCAAAAATCATTAAAGATTCATTACCATTTAGACTAACAGAGTTATTAATATAGGAAAATAGTCTACATTCAATACAGGAAATATTAGATGAAAAACTGAAAGTTCCTATAAGAATTACACAAGGCAAAAGTACACAAGCAGTAATATTAGTACTACTAAATTTTGTAAATATATAGGTAGCAGCTGACACTGAAGTCCCAGCAAAACTTCCATTAAACATTTGTGTTGGTTTGATAGCTGCAGCCAATTTCCACAGATGAGTCTGCACCACAGAAGGAAATGTCAAAATGGCCAATCGATTGTCTGCAATACCGCCGTCACCCCAAGCCATTAATTGTTGCCTATCATAGACAGTATCACTTTGTTTTGGGTCCTCGGTCATTATGACTGTTTTAAGCAAATCACAAGTAATAGTATTCCATTCTGAACAAGTTTTAACAAAGAGCCCATATTGTCCCCAATTGACCCATTGGTTTTTAATAATTTTTCCAAATTTACCTAAGCATTCAGACCATATAAATGGTTTATATTTTAATCCAAAATAAGTAAAATCAGGGCAATTTGGCAATGTCAATTCTATTTTTTTTTAATAACATTATCCCATGTCTGATTTATAGACCATGCAGAAAGACGCTGTAAGTGCATCCGGCTTCTGGTTATATTTATTCCTGGCAATAACCAATGTTGGTATGTAAAGGCAAACAAAATTCACCAGAGCCTAAACAAATGGGAATCTTTTCCATAGTATGAGTAAAATTATATTTAGTGCCATCATTAATGTTTAAAGAAGTAAGATCATTCCATGGTGAAGAGAGAATCTTTGGAGTAGTATAAACTAGTAAATCCATATCTCCCCAATACATAGGTTCTAACATAGGAGGATTAGGAATATAAACCCAATAATTTACAGTTACTGCTTGGCCAAAAGAAATAGCAGTAAGTGAGACACACATGGCTAAAAACAAATTTTCAGCAGTAAAGGGTTTCCCTGTTTGTATGAGACTTTGTCTTTGTATTATAGGGGATTTTACAATTTTTTTTAGATGGGTTAGCAGCTAGGATCTGCGTTGCCATCATCCCTGGCGACATTTTGATTGTCTGTTGGCGGGCTTATCTGTCTAACCAACTGTTCCAGAATCCACCGCGGCACTTCTTCATCCTGAGGAAAAACACAAACACTGCCTTGGACCCAAAGGACCGCTCTACATAATCTTTTCCAATCTTCAGGGAATAAATTCATACTAGCCAGAGTTTCCAGCATGCTAACAGTGAAAGGTGCCTGAGGACCATAAGGGGCCACAGCTTCTTTTAATTGTTTAATTGATTTGAAATCTAGCGGCTGGTGATATCTTTGTTGATTCTGGTCCTCTGTGACAGGCCATTCCCACTCCCTTTCGGTGTCACTGCTGACTTTAAACGGCCTCTTTATACAAGTGGTGACCTCATCAATATCCCAGAGGGAAGCTAATGGCCTCCGTTTGTCTTGTTTAATCTCTCTCCATGGACTCCCTCTGTCTTGTTTAATCTCTCTCCATGGACTCCCTCTGTCTTGTTTTATCTCTTCCCATGGGGGAGGTGGAGGCAGAGGCTTCACTGGAAGTGGACCCTTTTCCAAACCTTGTTCTAAGTCATCCCCACTTAATTCTCCCCCCTCTAATTCCTCTCCATTTCTTTGGGATTCCTGCTCTCTTATTTCCTCCAAGGTTTCCTTCCCACAGGAGATTTGAGTCTTAACCATAGACTTAGAGGAGCCAAGGCATTCTCTAATTAACTGCCACATTGGAAATGTTCCCTTAGGAAGTGGCTCTAAATCTTCCTGTCTTTCTAAGTCTTTTTTATGTTGTTCCCAATGAGGAATGTTTTAAAAACCTTCTTCCAGAAACCATGGACTCACCTTTAACATTGTTCCTTCATAAGTTTTTGCTGTACTATCTTTTATAGCAGTCCCATTGGACTTTAACAAATCTTTTTTGATTCTAGTCATCTGATTTCTTGATATTTCTGAGCCCATTTTATTTATTTTCTGGCTCCCTTTTTCTATTTCTTATTTTTTATTTCTTATTTTTCTACTTCTAGTTTTTATTTTTTATATCTTATTTCCCTGCTCCCTCTAACACTCTGGGCCCAGAGCTTTTTTACCTGCAGTGTTCCTCAGTTGCTCCCCCGTGCCGATGAAACTAAAATGCTACAGCAAGGTCCCTGTACTTTCCCCGTACAGGCCACCAGTTGTGCCATCCAGTGGTGCAAATCATTGGAGGCAGACCGGGAATTAATCACTCATTTAATTATTTGTTGCAGATTCTTTTAATGGTACCATTTCCTTTTGTATACTCTAATGCTACTAATGCTACTAACAACTAATGTTACTAACAACCACAGCCTAGAAACCAAGACTATTTATAACAGTAGTGAGCCAATCAGCAGACAGATTATATAACATAGTGAACCAATCAGCAAAGAAATTATGCATGCATGGATACCATTCCTTATGCAAGATGTTCTGTTCATGAGGTTGACAAGGTAACATAACATATAATCTTAAAAGTTACTGAAGCATGCACACTGTGTTCTTCAGCCACTGCCTTTTGGCTGCTTACCAAGTGCCATGGCTACAGACCAAGCACCATTTCTCTTCAGCCTGTCACTTCAGGCACTCTTTGACTCCCACAAACAAGTATGTGGACACACACACACACACACACACACACACAATTAAAACACACTCCTTTAATCCCAGCACTTGGGAGGCAGAGGCAGGTGGATCTCTATGAATTCAAGGCCAGCCTCATCTACAGAATGAGCTCCAGGACAGTTGGGACTTAAGGGAGACCCTGTCTCAAAAAGACAAAAAAAATGTAGTAAAGAAGCCTGTGTAAAATACAATATTGTTGGTAGGACCTGTAAGTAATGCCACTTCTGATGCATTTGACTACCTATTATTTGAGATTACCCTAGAAAAGCATTTCTAAGATAGCTGAAGTGCAGCTCCAAAGTCTAGAGTCTCAGAGAATTTCTTCCTTTTCCTCTCTTCCTTCCTTGCCTTCTTTCTTTCTTTCTTTCTTTCTTTCTTTCTTTCCTTCCTTCCTTCCTTCCTTATTTCTTTCTTTCTTTCTTTCTTTCTTTCTTTCTTTCTTTCTTTCTTTCTTTTCCTTTTTTTTGAAGCAGGGTCTCATGAATCTCAAGCTAGCTTTGAACTCAATATGTAGCTGAGAGTAACCTTGAATTTCTGATCCGTCTCCTTCTGTCTCCCTGGGCATTTGCCATTATGCTCAGATTGTGGAGGGCTGGGAATCAGACCTCAGGCTTTGTGCATGCTACCCAATCACTGTAGCAACTGAGCTACATTCCCAACTCAGTCAAAGGCAGATATTTTACACATGAGGGAACAAATTTGAAGACTAGTAAATGAGGCTCAAGGGCCTTTAGGAATTTTTCAGAGGTCAGGACATTAGGAAAAAAGAGTAAAAACTGTAACCAAAACTCCTGGACCCTCAAACCTTTGTTTTTAGCTGTCAAATACAACACTTGGACTTTCACTGACAGAACATTTTTCCCTTGTAATGGTGGAGATGGAACCCAGGACTTCATACATGTTAGGCAAGCACTTTGCCCCAAAGCTACATCTTTAGAGTTCCATCGGACTATGAAATCACATGTTATACTGCTTTTCTGGTGGAGCATATAAATTAAACAACCTGTATTTCACAGAAAGAAACACCAAAGAAAAAGGAACAAATAGAAAACAGCACAAGAGTGCAGCCCAGGCAGTTGACTGAGAAAGGAAGCATGCTTACTGAGCTCCCATGGTCCATGACTGGAAATGGCACACAGTGCAGAGCTGGCTCACCATTTGTAGGCTGTCTCTAGTCATGGCAACTTGGCATAGTAGTTACTTTTCTCATGGCTGTGCCGTAATAATACCTGACCAAAGCAACTTAAGGAAAGAAGGGTTTATTTTTGGCTCATGGTTTGGGGTGGGAACCAGCCATGAAGGCAGTGGGCGTGGAAGGTGGCTGGCTGCACAGCAGTTCAAGGCCAGCCTGGGATACATGAGGCTGTCTCAACAAAACAAAACATAAATAAAAAATCATCTCACAACAATAGGGATTCTGTTAATCTCCCCAGGGAGAATGACTCCCATTCATCCCTCTATATCATGTTCTGGGAAATGGTCTGTCCCTCCTTCTGGGGTCATTACTAGTAACGTTAAAGATTGAGCTCCTCAGAACATTTTCATAGAAGTTTCACAGTCATCTGTTTAACTTATTGTGATAGATGAGACTTACCTTTATAGAAAAGAAGCACATGGCACCTGGTATAGTTTGCATAGACGATACACAAGAGGCAAACAATTCTAATCTCACCTGCTTTCCACAAGGAAAGGAGAACAGTTCATCATGTAGATCTGTTATGGGAACAAATTTGAGTATAGATTTTTCACAGACAGCTTCACACCCCTGGGATCTCTAAGCTATAGGCATCAATATCCTCTGTAATATAAAAGTTAAAGCAACACTGTATAAGACAGGAGTCATTTTGCAAACATAGCAAAGAAACTTTCTTTAAAGCAAAGCAATAGAAAAGATCAGAATGCACTTCGAAGGAGCAGCGGGCCACATGAGCGAAGATACCCAAGGGCCCTCCCTGATCGTTGTTGGGGCTTCCGTTACAGGGTTCAAGAGAAGGAGAGTTTGGCTCTTACGGGGCATAGGGAGGAAGGGTTCTGTGTTTTGATGAAAATATTAAATCATATATTCATTTTTCCTACTGAAAATGTCTTTGCCTTCTTTTTTAAGTGAATTTTTATGAATTACACACAATATATTTTATTGTATTTGGCTCCCTTCCGTGTGCACCCCCCTCCTCCCTCACTCTGCCCAATTTCATGTACTCTCTTATATACACATTAAGGCCTAGAGAGTCAAACTTGTGCCAACACTTCCTCAGGTAAAGCTGGGCTTCCTTACCCACTTCCCCATGTCTGCGCTGGGATGTTGTCTGGCTTGAGCTTACATGGTACTGGTGCATGCAGCCACCATTTCTGTGAGTTCATAGGAGTAAATACCACGCTGTCTGGAAAACTTTCTTTGTGGTCATCCTCCACCTCTGTTTCATATACTCTTTCCACCACATCTTCCACAATGTTCCCCTGACTTTGGGAAGCAGAACTTTGATATAGGTGTTCAATTTAGGGATAATCACTCTGTAGCCTCTTATTCTCTACATGTTGGCCAGATGTGGGTTTCTGTGTTAATCACTATCTGCTACCTGAGGAAGCTTTCTGCTGAGAGCTGAGAGTTCATTAGTCTACAGGTAAACAATAAGTCATTAGGACTCACTTTAATACTATATCTACCTAGCAGAATAATAGTATTAGGTTCTCCCCTAGCCACATGTTCCTAGGCCTGATATCAATGGCAGGCATGAGCTCCAGCCTATGAAGTGGACCTCATACCCAATTAGAAAGTGTTGGGACCTTCCTCCAGTCAGTGACCACCCCCCGGCTGCGCTTTGCTCGCCCCTCTCTGCCCTCCGGTTGCCCGCCTGCCCGCCCGCCCGCTGGCCTGCCAGGGCAGCGAGCCCCGCCGCCTAGGGGAGGAGGCGCGGAGGAAGGCCGGTTTCGGAGAAGAAAGCTCTGGCCACCTCTGGGTGTCGTCCCGGAGAGGAGGTGCGGGCAGCGGCGGCCACTGCGCCCGCCCCTCGTGCCGGGGCCTTTAGTCAGCAGAACGCGAGAGCGCGTGGAAGAGCCGCGCGGGCGGCGACGGGGACCGCAGCCCTCGTCCGCGTCTTCGCCAGGCCGGGCGGCGCCCCGCGGAGGACAGCGCGTCGGCCCCCAGCGTCCAGTCAGCCTAGGTGCCCGCACGGCGGCCGCCCTGGTGCAGAAGATGAATAATCTTTCCTTTAGTGAGCTATGCTGCCTCTTCTGCTGTCCACCTTGCCCAGGGAAAATTGCTTCAAAATTAGCATTTTTGCCACCTGATCCAACTTACACACTAATGTGTGATGAAAATGGAAGCCGCTGGACTTTACACCTCTCAGAACGTGCAGACTGGCAGTACTCCTCTAGAGAAAAAGATGCTATTGAGTGTTTCATGACTAGAACCAGTAAAGGCAACAGAATCGCTTGTATGTTTGTGCGTTGTTCGCCCAATGCCAAATATACCTTGCTCTTCTCACGTGGAAATGCTGTCGGTCTTGGTCAGATGAGCAGCTTTTACATAGGTCTGGGATCACGGATTAATTGTAATATATTCTCATATGATTATTCTGGATATGGTGCAAGTTCTGGGAAGCCAACAGAGAAGACTCTCTATGCAGATATTGAAGCTGCTTGGCTGGCTCTTAGGACAAGATATGGCATTCGTCCTGAAAATGTGATTATATATGGACAAAGTATAGGGACGGTGCCATCTGTGGATCTTGCTGCTCGGTATGAGAGTGCTACTGTTATTCATCATTCTCCCTTGACCTCTGGGATGCGAGTTGCTTTTCCTGATACCAAGAAGACCTACTGTTTTGATGCATTCCCAAATATTGATAAAATTTCTAAGATAACCTGTCCAGTATTAATAATTCATGGGACTGAGGATGAAGTTATTGACTTTTCACGTGGTCTGGCGTTGTTTGAGCGTTGCCAGAGACCTGTGGAGCCTCTGTGGGTTGAAGGAGCAGGACACAATGATGTGGAACTTTATGGACAATACCTTGAAAGATTAAAACAGTTTGTGTCACAGGAACTGGTAAATTTGTAAAATACTCTGTAAATTTGCATACTGGGTTTTCTTTCCTTGCTGAACTGCACTCTTTGGTAAATAACATAAAACCTGAAGGTTTTGTTTGCAAATCATTAAGTTGCCTTCCTAAATGTACAGGTAATGATTTCTTAACAGACTTAATGGAGGTTTTAATTACCAGAACTAGAAACTGGAAATAACAATATCATGCAGTCAGGCTGTGTAATTTATATTTTTTCTGTGAATTTTTTTTTAAATATCAAGATGAGTACTGTATGAAATTTTAATTCTATAAAATCAGATGCTGTAAAAGTATTGCCAAATTTATAAATATTTTTAAAACATCTCAATGTACTAAATTTCCTGGTCTACAAATGTAATATTCTTCCAAAAAGCTGTATATCTAAAGCAATTCAAGTACTCAGAATAAACTGTAAAAAAATAAAATAAAACAAAGCCACGCAAGTTAACTAGAGTTGACCTATACCCTGTTGTACAGGGATAGAGGCTTAAATGGTTATTTTATTGTAAAATACCTTGACTTTTCTGTACTCTCTGGTTATAATACACTTATCCTAAGAAAATGAAGTCTTAATTTTTATGCCATCTGTTAGTTTACCATCTGGTCACCTTGTAAATGAGAAGTCCCAGATGGCAATGAATTTTAACAAGTTTTGATTTATGTTTGGTACTGTGAGACAACTACTTAACATTTTCATTCAGTTATTTAAAAGGCTATATTTAGGGCTTCAGGAAAGATTTTTGTATGCAATGTTGTTTTAAATTTTGACTTATAGAACTGTAGTAGTCTTCCTTATATGAATACTTGAAAGTCTGCTAGTTGTTTTTCAAGACCACAAACAGACTGGCTGTTTGCTCCCTTTTCACTCCGGCTGTTTTTAAGAATAGGGCCTATTCTTTGGATTACTATCTGAGAATTTCATGAATTTACTCCAGAATAGAGGAGATAAACAAATGTAATAAGTTTTATATTAACCAGTATAGTAAAAAATTAAAAAAAAAAAGCTCACACACAAAAACTAAGTTGCCTTTCCTTGAATGAAACCTGCCTGAATAAAACAATGAAAGAAAATAAAACTAACAGTATGTAGTTTAATTTGTAATGAATGAAAATTGAAATAATACGCACTGTGGATGTTTTTAAGGCCTTATGTAGTTTTAATTGTTCTGCTTGTTCTGTGGTTATGTCTAAGACTATAGTATATGATTCTCTTCAAAGTATATCAAGTATTGTGAATGCTTTGGTTAAAATAAAAAGAAAAAAAAAGAAAGAAAAAAAAGAGTAAAATAAAAATAAATTAATAAAAGAATGTGGTTGGTTATTCCCATAATATTTGTGCCACTATTGCACTGGAGGACACATCTTGCCAGGCAAGTTGTTGTTGAAGAGAGCAGGATTCACAGCTGAGTAAGGTTAATGATTAGTTTTTTCTATTGACAGCATGACTAGTACCTTATAACACTATGGACACTAGCCAGTAGAGATCAGGCTTTGAAGCCAGTATCAGCTTGAATTTTCCTTTTTTTTTTTTTTCTATGTTTCATTTATGTAGTGTCTTCAGCAATAGGATCTGAAGTTCTGGTGGGTGACCAAGACAGGGGCAATGTCCAGTATTGTTTGAAGGTCTATGGGATCCCTGGTCAACAGCTTCAAAAGAGAGAGTCTGGACTGGAGAGGTGGCTCAGGGGTTAAAAGCACTGGATGCTCCTCCAGAGGATTTGGGTTCCATTCCCAGCACCTACTTGGCAGCTAACAGCTGTCTATATAACTCCAGTTCTAGGGATCTGACAGCCTCTTCTGGCCTCTTTGGGTTTTGCACAACATGGTGCAATTATATACATGCAGGCAAAGACTCATACATATAAAATGAATAAAATTTAGAAAAGTGGGAGTCCTAGCATTGGTATTTTAGTTTGTAAGATATGTGTCTAGTAGAAGTAATACCCCCAGTTATAAAGCTATTCCTTTAATTTTTTTATAATCATAAAATTTTATACGTATGTACTTTAAGAAACTTCTATAGTGGTAGACCTCTGTATGGCTTTTTCTAAGGGTCTTTATCCTTCCCCATACTTCCTCCTGTGCCCTGCCCTCCCATTCCCTGCCCCAGTTAACATGTCCTTATATGTTATTCCTCTTTCCCCTTTATATCACCTCTCCTGGATTTTCCAATTGAAACATGTATGTCTAAAAATTTAGAACTTATCATCAAACCATGACAGAGATTATGATGTTTGTCTTTCTGGGTCTGGGTTATCTCACTCAGGATGATTATTTCCAGTTCTATCCATTTGCTATGAATTTAATAATTTTACTTTTTGACAGCTGTGTAATATTCCATTGTGTAAATGTACGATACTTCCATTATCCATTCATTAATTGATAAACATCTAGGTTGTTTCCATTTCCTGATTATTGTGAAAAGGGCAACCATGAACGTGGATGAACAGGTATCTCTGTAGTAGGATAACAGAGGATTGTTGATGATTAAGATGAAGAATATCAGATTCTTGTTATGGGGTTTGACACATAGCAAGAACTCCATAAATGGTAATCTCAAATAATTCTGACCACACCACCAATGGAACTATTAGGTATCTGGCCTTTGTTCTAAATATTAATGTGATTGGATGCTCACGGGAGGATCTAGGAGTGTGTGTGTGTGTGTGTGTATCTGTGTGCTATAGGATCTTAGGTGCAGCCAGTGCTGGCCCATTC
Organism: Rhizomys pruinosus; assembly: GCA_009823505.1. Classification (NCBI taxonomy): domain Eukaryota; kingdom Metazoa; phylum Chordata; class Mammalia; order Rodentia; family Spalacidae; genus Rhizomys; species Rhizomys pruinosus. The sequence goes on along the minus strand of VZQC01004575.1, from coordinate 243,512 downwards.
CTAGCCTTCTCTATCACCCTCAATATTTAGATCTCTGGCATCATCACATTATTTCATATTCTTATCACACAGCATCACAAACATGTAACAACAAACCCACCAGGGCAATATTCATTTCCAGTTGCTGGACTGAGGGAAGATAGCTTAGAGAATTGGGCACTGACTCTTAAATGTTTCTGCCTGGGAATGACATGTGTCACATCTGTCAGGATGTTAGTTCCTCAAGCCCATTGAAATGTAGAGGCTTCTTAAAAGATCCCAGCCAGGTCAAAGTTTACTGCCTGAGGCAAAAGGTGGATGCAGGTGGGGCAGGGTGTGGTCAACACACCTTCCCCTCCCCCCCATCTTTTCGAGTCAAGGTTTCCCTGTAGCCCCAGCTGTCCTGGAACTCTGTAGACCAGGCTGGCCTTGAACTCACAAAGATTCACCTGCCTCTGCCTCCCAAGTACTAGGATTAAAGGCATGTGCCACCACGCCTGGCTTCAACACACCTTCCTTTATGAGCACTCTGCCAGATCAAAACCCAGCAAGCGAGCGCTCTGCCTGATAAAAATCATCAAGCCCCAACCAAGTCTATGGCACCATAATATTAGGTTATAAAAAAGGCCATGAATCCCCAGCCTCAGCCCCCAGATTAAAAAGCACATGAGGCTTAAGTCATGCCAGGAACAAGATTTACTTCCATGTGGAATTACCAGCAAGGGCCGCCTACAAGGGCAGCCTACAGACACGTGGTGGAACCAGGCAGCATGGCAGGCAGAGAGAGAGAGAGAGAGATGGCTCCTGGGGCCCACCCACTTATATCCAGGGGGTGGGGCCTCAGGTACAGAGGAAGTGGTGAGAAGATTGAAAGCCTCTGGAGGAAGTGGGCGTCTGTGTCCCTTGGTATTCTGGGAAGCCCAGACCTAACAACATCTGTGAACATTACATTGGTCAAAGTAGGTCACAAGGTCAACTAAATTCACAAAGATGATCTAGGAAAAGAAGGACTACGAACACGGCTGTAAAGTACTAATATATAAATATTGTAGCTTCCTACACAGGAAAGCTGATCTAAGCTTTAAGGCCAGGAGAGGGAGAAGTATTGATTAGTCTATAATCAATGACTTGAGTTCCCACCCCCTCAAGCAAGCACATGGTATTCTTTGTTTTGTGGCTATTATTCCACGTTTATTGCCACGTTGTCCACCAGCCAATGTGCATTTTGAGCTTAGCAGTTCTAAGCTCAGGGCTTTACCAGACATAGCCCTTTAAACATGAGCTTCAGTCAAAGGCAGAATCTACTGACCCAAGCAGACTGGACATCTATTCATTGTCTTTACAAGGGCAGATTTAGCTTCTTTGTCACATGTGAGCCATGACTGTGCCAATGCTCCTGTTCATCTGCCTTTGAATATAGTTTCCATGGAACAGAACTTGCATCAATAATCAGTCACATGTAGGAATGACTTTTACAGTACGGATGACATCTCGACTAATGACTATCACCTAACCCTGCAACCAAAAAGTTACTATTTATTATGTAAAGAAGCTTATTGAGCCATTGGCTCCTTCTGCGACCTTAACCCCCAGGACCCCTCCTCGCCCTCTACCCAAGATAGTGTAGAGTATGAATGTGCATATGCATGCTTTACATATCAAAGTGCTGACAACAACACTCTTTTCTCATTGCAAACAATGAGAGAAAATCTATTGTTGTTCCAAGTGTGATATTCTAGGCCTGGGCATCAAAGCACTAGAAACTCTGTTAATATAAATGTGGGTCCTGACTTTTACTTCCCCATTTCAAATGCTGGAGATACTATGTCAGTCAAAGAAAGAGCTTAACTGTCTGACAGCACAGTTCTGAGAGACATCTAAAGGAACAGGGCCTTGGTAGTTCAAGTCTGCTCTCAGCCTCATGAATGCTGAGTCAAGCTGTTTCTTTTTCTTCGTTTCTTTTTGGTCTTTTTGAGACAGTGTCTCCCTGTAGCCCTAGCTGGCTTGAAATTCACTATGTAGACCAGGCTGGCCAGGAACTCACACAGATACATCTGCCTCTGCCTCTTGAGTGCTGGGATTAAAGATGTGTACTACCATGCCTAGCAGGCTGTTTCTTTTTTAAGCGTCACTGCAATGTGGCTCAGAAACACCACAGTGATGCATTACTGAACATCTGTTACCTATCAATTCTTTACCAGCTATTGATAAGTGCAAAGAAATGTTGTTCCCAGCTCTGTCCTCAAGGACCTAACCTGACAGCTGAGAAAACAACGCAGAAATTCCCCTAAATACGACTTAAATTCATGGCTTCATGTATTTTAAAAATGGTATGGGGCTAAAGTGATGTCTCAGGGCTTAAAAGCACTTGCTGCTATTGAAGAGGACCTGAGTTCAGTTCCCAGAACCCACATGGTGGCTAACAACCACCATAACTCCAGTTCCAGGAATCTGACATCCTCTTCTGACCTCCCAGGGGATTCCACTACGCAGGTGCACTTATATACATGCAGGTAATAAATTCATACACATTAAAAAATACAGTATCAGTGATCATGCAGCACAATCTCAGAGTAAAAGGTATCCCTCAATAAGTGAATAACAAAAGAAAATGTCCTATACGCACAATGGAATCTTATTCAGTCACAGAGAAAAATGAAGTCACAATATTTGCAGGAAAGTATATAGAACTGGAAATTGTTGTAAAGTTGAAGCAGAGAGACCACTTACTAAACCACGTGGAGTTTTGGGCGGGAGAGATGACCTAGTGGTTAAGAGCGCTGACTGCTCTTGCAGAGGACCCGGGTTTGATCCCCAGCACCCACATGGTGGCTGAGAACCATCTTTAACTCCAGTTCTAGGGGAATCTGACACTGTCTTCTGACTGTGGCGTTGCACGGCACAGGTGCACAAACCTACATGCAGACAGTACATTCAGACACATAAAAAATAAATAGAATTGGGCTGGAGAGATGGCCTAGTGGTTAAGAGCACCAACCGCTCTTGCAGAGGACCCGGGTTCGATCCTCAGCACCCACATGGCGTCCGAGAACCGTCTGAAACTCCAATTCCAGGAGAACTCCAGTTCCAGGGGAATCCGAGACCCTCTTCTGACCTCTGCGGCATTGCACGACACGGGTGCACAGACTTGCATGCAGACAGTACATTCTTACACATACAGAAATAAATAAAATTAAAAAAAATTTTATATAAAAAAATAAATAAAATAAATAAATAGAATTAAAAAAAAAACCCACATGGAGTTTTAAAGGAGGGTTTAATTTAATTACAATGCTGACCTGATATTCATCTGAGGCAACCGAGGAGTGGTTACGCAGCCTTTTATAAGTACAACAGCCAATCAGAGTTTAACATGACAGTTGAAGTTACCAATCAAGGGGAAGCGCACGAAGCAAGCAAGCAATCATTCCTAGAATGACTCAGGGACTTAATGGCATCTGTGAGCACTATCCCTGAGTTTTTATAATCCTTTATTTTAGAATTTATTATGCTAAATGAAATAAGCCAGACTCACAAAGATAAATGCAGTATATTTTCTGTCACATATGGATCCTAGCTCGTGAGTGTGTGTGTGTGTGTGTGTGTGTGTGTGTGTATGGATGTGGAAGTCAGAGGATGACAACTTAAAGACATCAGTTCTCTCTTTCCACCATGTGGGTGCTGGGATTGAACTCAGGTCTTCAGGACTGGTAGCAGGTACCTTTACCCATTGAACCAGCCCCAGGGTTTTTGTTTGTTTGTTTGTTTGTTTGTTTTTTGTCTTGACACAAGTTCTCATGTACCTTGGGCTGGATTCAAGGATGACCTTGAACTTCTGATCCGCCTGCCTTCTCTTCCCAAGTGGTAGGATTACAAGCATGCATCACTTTATTTGGCTATTGGTATTAATCATTAAAGGGGGAAAATTAAGGCTAGTTCTTTGAACCTTCTTCTCAGAACTTAACAAACTATTCTGAAGGTCTGTTTTAATAACAGCATGTATCTACTTGATAATAAATTCATAATATCAACTCTATGAGTTAGGTATGGTGGCACTCGGGATGCTGAATGTTACCAGTGGTTGTTGTTTGGGCAGATGTCTCCAGGTTTTTGGTATCTTGTTCAAAGACACAAAGCTCACACAGATTGCAAAATAGCAAGGCATTTTATTTACAGGCAAAGGAAATGTACAGAATGGATATGCTGCAAGGGAATAACAAGCCCCAAATGAGATTTTTCTCAAGAGCCCGGAATTATTTCTGGGGGTTCCTGTAGGAGGAGGGTTTGGTTGCTAAGGGCAGGATTTTGATGGTTTCCTGCTCTGATAAATTCCTGATCGACACATGAAAACTTGGGCCTTCTATGAAGGTCTGGGTTGTACAATCATAATTCTAATCATGTGTACACCCAGTCCTGAATTGACATAAAATGGTAAAGAAAGGATTTTCCCTAAAGGTTCACTCTCAGGACAGAGTTCGCCTTACTTGTGTGTACGTAAAACCGGTCCAAACTCAATTCATTTGCTTCAGTTCCAGGATGTGTTTCAGGTTGTGCTTGATCACAGCTAACCACAAGAGGGGATTGGCTAGGGCAGAGTAACTGGTTGCTCTTCTGACAGAGGGGTGTGCATAGCTCAATGTAGGAAGGGACCTGGGTTGCTAAGCTATCCCTGAAACCCCTGTCTCATGATGAATGCGAGGCCAGCCTGAGCAACATAATGAGTTCTAGGCCAGCCTGGACTACCCAGAGATATCTTGTCTCAAAAAAAAAAAATCTACTCTATGAAACAGCAAAATGTATATGATCAGTTCTCTACTTGCCCTGGGGATAAATATCAGTGAGCATATTTATGTGTGTTTGAATCTTTCATCCACCTTCAAACTTCAGTCCCAGGTTCAGTCCTTGGTTCTAGCAAATGTTTTTTGATTTGATTTCTTCGGACTGAAAAAACATTGGGAAAGTGGCCTAACCTGCACCTTATCGACATGGACTGATAGTCTTCTTGAAGTAAAGCTGAACTGCTCAAGATTTGGGGAGGGCAAGAAGAATTCACAAGGGAGACCACTCTCGTTTCTGACACCAATTGGAAATTCAGGGGTATCTAAGACTTGATTTAAGTCATTTGCTAGAACCAAGGAAATTTGTGGAAAGCTGATATCCTATAGTTATGGTTCAATACAGGTGAAGTCGAAGGGTAAATATCAGACAAGAGAAGAAAATGCATAGTCAAGAAAGTATCAAACACAGAGTACATCATTGCTTTCTTTTTTAAAAATTGTTATTAAACTTTTTCCATAGGTCATACATCATTTCTCAATCAAATCTAGAATCACTTCCCTTTCCATGCCCCCCACCCCACCCAAGTCCCTGCACTCTGTCATACATGTCCTGCATCTTTTTCTGAGTCTTTCCAGAGTTTTCTTTTCAGTTCTTTTGTTGTTGTTCTCTCCAACTTGTATTGCTATAGTATATAGTATATAGTATATAGTATATAGTATATAGTATATAGTATATAGTATAGTATGTATGTATATATACATACTCCAACTTGTAGTGCTATAGTATATATGTATATAGTATATAGTATATAGTATATAGTATATAGTATGTATGTATATATAACTATGTATATATATATATATATATATACATACATAAATACACATATCACTTGAATTGGAGGATTTTTTTTCCCTAAAAGATGTCATATTTTCCTTAAAGAAGTGCTCGAAGGTTCCTCCTTGGCAATCCCAAACAATCATCAATCCTGCACTTTTGCTCCACATTGGGGATTTTCCCTCCTGTGGTCCCCCAAATGAAGTCCAGTAAGCACACATCCTGTCTCGATCCCCCTGCATTGGCCTCCATGATACAGCCCAGGTAGTCCAACAATGGCAGTCTATATTCTGACAAGGCTGACATCCCCTTAGCTGTTTAGTCCACAATCTGGGAATCTCAGTAGTCCCCATCTGGAATTGAAGGTTTGGAGGATTGCTTTCTTACAGGTGGTGTGTGGAAATATGCTTTAAGAATTGCCAGCCACCGGGAGTGGTGGCGCATGCCTTTAATCCCAGCACTTGAGAGGCAGAGACAGGAGGATTTTGTGAGTTCAAGGCCAGCCTGCTCTACATAGAGAGTTCCAGGCCAGATGGGACTAAAGGGAGATCCTGTCTCAAAAAGACAAAAAAAAAAAAGTGCCAACCTAGGAAGCTTAGGAGCTTCCTAGAGCGTCCAGTCTTTAGTAGAGCTCTGTCATGTAAGGACAGTCTCCAGCCCTTCATGAGGCCAACTAAGACCACAAGTAATACCAAATCCAAAGCTCCCACCCAAATCAGTGAGGCTCAGAGCCCTCACCCTTGGTCATATTGCTGCTGCCTGTTTGGCTTAATGACCCAGGAAAGCAGAGGCTGGCCTAGGAGGAAGTTGGGGCTTCCAGAAGCTGAACGAAGCCATAGCTCTTTGCAGGTGAAATTAACTTATTTTCTGTGTTTAAATTTTTATCTATCTATCTATCTATCTATCTATCTATCTATCTATCATCTATCTTATGTGAGTGTGTCCCATGTATATGTGGGTGTCAAAAGAGGTCAAAAGTGGGCACTGGATTCCTGGAGCTGGAGTTACAGGCGGTAATAAGCTGCCCAGTGTGGGCTCTGGGAACCTCTGTGAAAGCAGCAAGGGCTCTTAACCAGTGAGCCATATCTCCAGGCCAAGGTTAAATTCTTTACTACATAATAACAAACCCATAAATGATTCACTTGGTTTTTCTAAAGAATCATCTAATTAATAATGCCCACTTTCTTCTGAGAAAGTACCTTAATCAAACACAATGGTTTAGATATGTTTTATTCCCCGAAGTCTCAGCTGCTCGGCTTGGTCTCCAATGTGAGGTGCTGAGGAAGAAGAACCTTTCAGAAGAGGAGCCTAATGAATGGTGGATAGGGCACTAGGGAGCTGCACTTGTGAGGGACTGATGTGGTTCTCACAGGACTCCAGTTAGTTCCATGAGACTGTCATTATGAAAAGAGCAGGGCTGGTCCCTTCCCTGTCTCTGGCTTTGGTTTCCTGTCTTTCTGTGTGCTCTCGTCTTACATGTGCTTCTCCAGGATGCCAATGTTCTGTGATACAGCCAAGGTGCCAGCCACCGAAGCTGAGAAGGCACCTTCTTGCCTTTAAATCTCGAAAAGAGTCAGCTAAATAAACTCTTCTTCTTTACAGTGTACACGCCTGGTACGTAAACAGAAAACAGCTCAATGCACCCAGTAAAATGAGAATGGCTTTCAATTTGTTCAACAAGGAGAAGCTTTTCTGATGGAAATCGGCATAGAGAAAAGCACACCTATGCTTCTGTCAGCCTGACCCTGGTGCCCACCTCCCTACCAAAATCTGCCCTTTGTAATACACAAAGCTGTATTGGGACACAATCTGTTTATTTTAAGGGGAATTAAATCCTTATATTTCAGAATTACTTATACTTATCTCATTAAAATTTTATCATGCAAACTCTTTGTTTAAATGTTGACAGAAGCAGATAAAGGAGCAGACATGGTTGTAGTCCATGTTTCAACACTTGACACAGCCAGAACGCTACTTTCAAGGTAAGGCACTATAAATCATCATGAATAATAACATTTATATTAGTAATAGCATGTGGACAATGTTCTTCCTGGCCTAGAATTTTTGGGTAATACCTCAGGCACAGAGCTGTCTTAGCTCCACACAAGAACTTTTAGCCTGAGGATGCTGTACAATGGCTCCAACCCGGTCTAGTCCCTGCATGCTTATCTCTAAAACTAGAGTGTAAAACCCCAGGGAAGATACCATCCCTCAGGGCATATGACTGATCATGCAGCCCAGCACACTCTGGGAACTGTGGGCCAAGTATACAGTAGGGGTTCAATAAGCACTTCAAGATGATGAAATCATTTATATGTTGAAGTTCTCTTTTTGCATGCATTTCTTTGATCCTTATCATGCAAGTTAATTATGCTCTAAATTTGGGGAAAAAGTTCCTTCCCTCCTTATGATTAGTTCCAAAGTCCTGCACTATGAGTAAATCTCACAGGGACATGATTTTAGACCTGGTAATCATATATATTTTTTAATTTTATTTATTTCTGTATGTGTATGAATGGACTCTCTGCATGTAGGTTGGTGCACCTGTGTCGTGCAATGCCGTGGAGGTCAGAAGATGGTGTCAGATTCCTCTGGAACTGGAGTTCTCCTGGAATTGGAGTTCTCCTGGAATTGGAGTTACAGACGGTTCTCAGCTGCCATGTGGGTGCTGGGGATCGAACCCGGGTCCTCTGTAAGAGCGGTCGGCACTCTTAACCGCTAGGCCATCTCTCCAGCCCCCTGGTAATCATATTTTAAAAATTACCTCTCTCTTCTCTCTGTCTGTCTGTCAGTCTGTCTGTCAGTCTCTGGGATGTGGTGTGTGTACGTGTGGTGCAGGCACATGAGTGTGTAGGTGTGTGCACCTGTGAGCAGGATGGCAGGTGTCTTCCTATCTTGCTCCCCCTCCTTGCCTTGAGATAATGTCTGTCCTTGAACCTGAAGCTAACCAGCCTGGGCTGGTTGACCAGTGGGCTCTCAAGATCCACCTGTCTCCACAACCTCAATGTTAGGGTTACTTGCACATATAACCAAGCCTTTTTTTTTTCTTTTTGAGACAGGGTCTCCCTGTAACTCTGGCTGTCCTGGAGCTCACTATGTAGCCCAGATTGGCCTTGAACTCACAGAGATCCACCTGCCTCTGCCTCCCAAAGGCTAGGATTAAAGGTATGCACCACCACGCCCAGCAACCAAGCCAGGTTTTTACACAGATACTGGGAATTCAAATTCAAGTCTTTGTGCTTGCAGAGTAAGCACTCTTAACCAGGAAAAGAAAAGAGAAAGGGAAAGGGAAAGAAATTGAGGGGCTGGGGAGATGAATCAGTAAAGCACTTACTGCAGTAGCATTAGGTCTAAAGTTCAAATTCCCAGAAACCTACCACATGCCTGTTTGTTATTCCAGCCTTGGGAGGTGGAGATAGGGGATCCCCAGAGGAAGCCAGCCAACAAGACTCAACATGAAGGGCAACGAGTTAAAAACCCATTTTGCTGACCATACCAAAGCCTCCATCCTAGACAAAAGGGAGAACTGCCACCTACCATAAAAGTTCTGCAGGAAAACTGTGTAAGGATCAGGCTTTTGAGATAACTGTTACAGGGACCAGATAAGCATGTTCCCACAAGCTGCAGGAAGACTGTGTAGGGATCAGGATAGACATGTTTTTTGAAATAACTGTTGCAGGTAGTCAGTGTAAAGCCCAGATAAGTATGTTCTCATAACCGAACAATCCCAGGAACTATATGTCTTTGACAACCTAACAATCCCAGAAACTATATGTCTCTGACAACCCAACAATCCTGGGAAATATACCATGAATCCTGTCCCCCTTCACCCCCGACCCTCAGGGCTCTTACAAGCCTGCCAAACTCACAGCCTACCCCCACATATGTTTTTGATGAGTTATATAAGCCCACCAATCCTGTAACACCAAGGCTTGGTAACCCCCTACTTGAGATCTTTCCCTTTAAATTGAGTGCTTGTATGGAGCCTGGAGCCTTGGGGCTTTTCCCAGTCCTGCTGTGCCAGGTTGGGGAATAACCCTGGCTTAAGCTAGTTAATAAAAAAGATTCTCTGCCCTTGCACCAGTGTCTGTCTCCTGGTAGTCTGCCAGGGTCTTGGATTCAGGGCATAATAAACACATCTGGGAATCTGAGATTAATTGACTCTGCCTCAGAGAGTAAAGTGAAAGAATGATTATGATTGTGGACATCAACCTTTGGCCTCCACATGCACACATGTACACATGCAACTGTATACATGCAAAACATGCATACACACATGCACACACAGGAAAAAATGGAAAAAGAAAAAAGGATCAAACAGAAAGAATTTGAAAAAACTTTGGAGTTTGAGAAGAAAGATTCTTCTTTGGTTTTCAGTGTAGAATATTTTATTTCCACCTCCCCACCCCCACTGGAGAAGTATGTGGTTAACTTCCAGAACTTGGGCAAAATCAAAACCAAGCCTAGAGAGGTGTAGGAAGATCCTGTTTGAATTGGGGGCTAGTTCTCAGCTAGCACCCCTCAGGGCACCATGTGGCCAAGAGTCTGACCCCACCCCAAGGAGGAGCAAACAACATGGCCTGGCTGGGTGATGCTGGTTGGGACAACAGTGTGTAATGGCTCAGAGTTGGGGGGCCTATGATTGGTCCTGGGAACTGACATCATTTGGTTTATAAAAAGAGGCTGTAGCAAGGAATAAATTTGAATTTCCCAGTAACATCATCACGGAATTCCCAGATGTCATTTTTATTAATTATTTCGCGCATACAGGCCAAGGTAGGCCTGCATTTCGTTCGGGTGCCCAGTGGGTTGGAAAGAGGTCCCCATGCAGACACCACCAATCTGGATAGCTGGTGTTGTGAGTGGACATAGGCTGAAGATAGGCCAACAGCCATCAGCCTGAAATTCCTGTCCAGGGTTCAGCAGTCTCTGGGCAGGTGGGAAGTCATGGCCAAGAGTGGAACACGTGTCTCATGGGTCCAGGGCAAGGGCCTGAGTTGGAAGTACCACCCAGGTTGGGCTACTGGAAGTAGCGGCTGGTCTCTGCACTGAGAGGCCAGTTCCCTACAGCAGCTGCTGGCAGGTGCTGTGCCCCATCTGGCTCTTAGCAAGGCCGCGTGGTCCTTGTTTGGCACAAAAGAAAGTTTCCTACAGAGAGGTGCACACTCCTGTGATCCCAGCATTCAAAAGGCCGAGGTAGGATGATCATGAGTTTGATACTAGCCAGGTACACTTAGTAAGACCCTGTCTCAAAGAACAAGCAAACAAACAAAAAGACTGAGTCTCCCTTAAATAGAGTCTGTATAATACTTACATTAGATGAATTTAGACCTTTTTTGGAGGGAAAGTTGCCATCAATTCTCAAATTTCAAGATTAGAAGCACATAATATTGCACACAATATTTGGATTCTGCCACACAATTACATTAATTGGTCATGACACCATAAGACTTTTAATAGCTAACCTTTTTTGCCCAGGAAAACAACAGACATTCAAAACCAAACAACAGACATTCAAAAACCATGCAAATCAAGAAAAATGTCAGGAGTCTTTTACTGTTAAGCAACTGCAACAAGACAATTTTCTGAATAGCCTCACTGTAATAAAGATTTCTTAAACATTTTATAACATTTATGCCAGGCGTGGGGGTGCACACCTTTAATCCCAGCACTCGGGAAGCAGAGGCAGGCAGATCTCTGTGTGTTCAAAACCAGCCTGGTCTATAGAGCGAGCTCCAGGCCAGCTGAGACTAAAGGGAGTCCCTGTCTCAAAAAGACCAAAAAAAAGTTTTATAACATTTATTTAGTATGTGTCATGTGGCCATTTGCCCATGTGCATGCACACAGGCAGCAAACACCTTTACCCCCTGAGCCATCTCAACAGCCCTCCATAATAATAAGGTTTTGAGGGCAAACATTAATTATATATACAAACTATGGTTGTAGTTTGGGATCGTGTATCTTTTTTTTTTTGGTCTTTTCGAGACAGGGTCTCCCTGTAGCCCAAGCTGTCCTGGAACTCACTCTGTAGACCAGGCTGGCTTTGAACTAACAAAGATCGGCCTGCCTCTGCCTCCCAAGTGCTAGAATTAAAGGTGTGCGCCACCACGCCCGGCACTTTTTTTTTTCCGTGTATCTTTTTTTTCAGCCAAACATTTCCAAGGTTTGAGTTACTTTATCTGGTAACCATTTTGGAAACTATCTGGGAAAGTGGTTGGCTGTGTTTTTTTTATTATAAATTTTTTATTGATTTTTGTATGTGTTTCACATATAAATTTTCAATCAGTCTTAATTGCCTTTATACCTTCTTCTTCATTGGCACCCTCCTGCAGCTCTCCCCGCCACCCCCAGAGTTCACACATTCTGTCTTATTGTGATTTTTTAAGCAAAATAGATTTTCAGGTGTAGGCTATGACTTTGAATGTGGTTATATACACATGGATTCAAGGTCTCTACCAGAAAGGAAAGGGTGGGTGAACAAAATACTTTTTTTTATTTTCTTATTATTTTGTTATTTTTATTTTTTGTGTATGAGTGTATTGCCTCCATGTATGTAAGTTCACCTGTGTCATGCAATGCTCACAGAAGTCAGAAGAGGATGTCAGATCCCCCAGAACCGGCATTATAGACAGTTTTACCCACCATGTGGATAATGGGATTCAAACCTGGGTCTTCTGTGAGAGCAACCAGTGCTCTTAACCATTGAGACATCTCTGCAGCTCCACTTTAAAAGAGGCTGTCTCAGTTTCCTCTCTGGTTCCTGTGCTAAACTTAAGGAAGGAAATGTCAGATTAGCAAAGTTCTCCTGAGTCTCCACCATTGGAGTTTTATAATTTTATCACCATGTTTTCATCTGTTTCTAATTAAAATCAGTTTTCCATTTTAATTTTTGTATGGGTATAGTTACTGTTTTTACAGGATCACTACTTAAGATTTTACATTATCTACTGACTTTTAACAAACACTTTCTTTTTACTTTGTTTACATGACTTTTACCTATTTTTAAGGGATTATTTCAGATTTTGGCATTTTGACCAGGTTCCCCGCTTCATCCATTTTCTCCATAAATCCCATTTATTCCGGGAGACTTTTTTTTTTCTTTTTTTTTTGTCTTTTTGAGACAGGGTCTCCCTATAGCCCCAACTGGCCTGGAGCTCACTCTGTAGACCAGGCTGGCCTTGAACTCACAGAGATCCTCCTACCTCTGCCTCCAGAGTGCTGGGATTAAAGGCATGAGCCACCACTCCCAGCTTAAAGGTGCTGGGAATCAAACCCTGGTCCTCTGCAAGAGCAGTTGGCACTCTTAACCGCTGAGCCATCTCTCCAACCCCAGAAATCCATTTTTGTTTCTGTTCTGGATCCAGTCCTCTGTATCTGAGGCTAAGAAGGTGTGTCCACCACACATTGGCTTCCTGGCTGGCACCGGGATTGTTCTCAGGTAGAAAGATTTTACCCAGCTTCTTCCCTGTGAGGATAGGACTTTGGTTTTTTCCACTAACAATATATTTGTTTTTCACTAAACAGACAGGAGGCCCCTAAACCAGGGCATGACATCTGTGATCCTGCCATACGACCCCAGGAACACACACCTGCACCAGATCTGCTGTCCCGTGCACCCGCCCCACCCACAAAAGCATGCCTTTTGGCAAGCTTTTTTGCTGCTGGGAGCCAGGCTCCCATGGGTGTAGTCCTGCTATATGGTCAAAGACGTGGCTTTGGGTTTCTACTCACTACAGATTTATTTCCAGGCTTTCTGCCTCCTGAGTAATCTTAAATTCTCCATGCTCCATATTCCAGCCGGCCCTCTTGTAGTTTTAACTGTGCCTACTTACAAAAGATCATCATAATCAAGTTTTATTAATTCATAGAATTATTTAAACCAAAATATAACTGAGCAGTATATTTCCTCTGAAATGTGAGACATTGTGCTTCCAAACTTTAGACTTATGTCATATGAGATAGTTTATGGCACCTGCAACCTATTGTTCAATGACATTGATTAATGTAATTTCCCTTTTCTATCTAGAAGCTACTTAAGTTGAGAGTATCAAAATGGCTGGAAACCAGATCTGAGGGTTCCCTGACTGCCACACTCTGCACCCCTTCTCAGCATGGAAGAAGTCAGAGGTGTCAGTCCCCCAGAAATACAAGACTCATTATAGTAAGATGCCAGGCAGCTGGCCCCACTTAAGAGACTATTAGTCTAGGTTCAATAATAATTAAATGGAATTAACTAACTGTGTATGGATGTGACTATGAAAATTAATGGTTCCACAGCTCTGCACAGCCATGGACAACTTTATGCTGAGGTATGCAGCAGATCAGGGAACTGAGAACTTTCTATAGCTTGATATCAATTTATTCTGGGTACCAACACTTAGTTATGAGATTTTAGAAAAAGGGATCTCCCATTGTCCATTTTTGTAATGTGTTCAAAATAACTACTTTTAGACCTTATGTTTATTCTATTTTAAAAAATTACCATATGTGAGTTTGACAGAAATGTATGTGACTCTGTTCAGTACAAAATCTAAGATAAAAAAATCATCCGTGAATTTGTGGAGAAATGTGTTTATGTATGTGTATGGTACTGTTAACAACTCTGTAATGTAGTTATAGCATATTAAGAACACATCAGGCCATTGGTAGACAATGTAAGGTGTTTTTCTCCAAATAAAAGCATTTATGATTGATAGTATGTGCCTCTGTTCAGTACAACCTTTATATACTGCATCACCAAAATTAATTATTAGAACTTTATGTATGAGTGTATGTATGAAGTACTGTTTATTTTTAAGAATTCTATAATGTAGTTAAAACATATCAATAATTTATCAGATCATTGATGGGCACTATAACTTTTATAAAGTGTCATCACTAAAATTAATTATTTCAATATGTTCATATCCTTATTACAAGGAAATTAGTTTCCACAGCTGGAGATTCTCAATACCGTGCAACCTGTGGACAGTCTTAAATAATTTTGAATATTTTACCTGAGATAATTGTTGTAATATGATCATAGAGATTCATTGCTATTATTATAAAAATTAGTATTGCAACCAAAATTTTAAGTCCATCCCTTGGCTTGTGCTGCACACCTTATTGCAGTCTCAAGACATAGATCAATATTGAGTTACCCATACATACTAAAAATGTTTTCTATATCTCTGTTATAATTTGCACATGTTACTTTTTAATATTTTTAAGAAAAATTAGGTTTTACTTCTGGGGACCACATGAAACCAAATGAAACCAATTTTGGTGAGCTTGATTTATGTCTGTTTCCTGTCTGCTCTAGGTATGTGAAAATGTCCCCCTCATCCTTTCCTTCTCAAAACTATAATTCAGAATCTGGGGGACAATAAAAACAAAGTATATTTTTAGCCTTCATTTGAGATAGATCTAGAAGAAATTGTTTTCAGCCTCTTTATTATTTTGGGTTTGCTTCCTGGGCTATGTTAAATTTTTCCTTCCATGGTTTAAATATATTCTGCTTAGAGTATCTAAATAGACTTTATAGACCTTAAAGAACAAATTTTATGCTCTACCGAATAGCTTTAATGTCAACTTGACACACCTGGGCTAAAAAAAACCTCAATAATTGCTTTCATTGGATTGGCCTGTGAGACCCAAGCCCATTGTGGGCAATGCCATCCCTGGGCAGATATTTCTATATTGTACAATACAATGGGCTGAACATGGGCCAGCAACACAAGCCTGTTGAGTACATGTGCATGAACAAGTAGTACTTTTGTAGAATAATAGATATTTAGCCAGGCATGGTGGTGCATGCCTTTAATCCTAGCACTTGGGAGGCAGAGGCAGGTGGATCTTTGTGAGTTCAAGGCCAGCCTGGTCTACAGAGTGAGTTCCAGGACAGCTGGGGCTGCAGGGAGACCCTGTCTTGAAAAGACCAAAAAAAAAAAAAATTCCTAAAACCATTTCCTTAAGGGTGAATACTCTGCTGAGTGAGATGAAGCTGAGAGTGAGGAATTAAACTTTAAAGGACAGAGAAAAACAATGAAGTGGAGAGACTGGGTATGGAAACCCCAAATAGCAAAGCAAAGGAATGAATGGTCTTAATGAGCCCCTGTCACTCACCACTGTGGGTGTTACAACTGTGAAAGTGAAGCAGTGTCTTCTGGATCTCATTACTACACAAAGGCTATTGCTTGTATGAAGAAAACTTTTGTTGTTTTTTGTTTTTATTTGTGGATTTTTGGAAGGGAACTTTTGAAGAAGACCATTTGCTAAGTACTTTGGCAGTAGTTTTCAAGAGCTTTAAGAATTTGGAAGTCTAGAGTGCCATTTAGTGGGCGTTTACTTATTGTCCAGAGGGTACTGAAGCTGAGAAGTACAGTCAGGAGAGTCAGAGAGGACTGCTTGGAATGAGAGGAACCCGTAGTTAAAGACAGAGAGAAGGAGAAAATTAGCAGTTTGGTTAAGGAGGTAAAAGAGGGCAACGAGGTAGCGAGTTTCAGGAGGGCAAGTTGTAAGATGGAGGAGGAAGAGAGAGGAAGAGGAGAAGGAAGAGGGTTGCGAGTATGTCTACGCTAGCTGTAACTGGGGACGTTGTGTTTGGATCAGGTTCACGTGCTGCTTCTGGGATGGACTTTCTCAGCTTTCACCCTAAGAGCATCTTCTCCCACTGGGTCTTGGGCGCGTCCTGTACGGTTAAGGAAATGTGAGGGGGCTCAAGACACTGGGTGATCAACCCCTTATTTGTGTCTTCCCGGATTAGCCAAATGTTCCTTCTAACACAGGAATGGGCTATGTTTGTAGGATGTTCCTATGAGGCCGTTGCAGGTACTGGGGGATGCCTCCTGACACCTGCACCCCATAAGGGTGTGGGGAACAAGTGCTCCTTGTCTTCAGAGCCCCTTAGGACCAAGCACTCATAATGTTACTGAGCTAAAGGCTGTGAGGTTGCAAGAAGTCACAGAAAAGCAAGAAAGAGAGAGAGAGAGAGAGCAGATGGCCACTGAACGAAAAGGAAGTGACCCAGAAGGCATCCCCAGCTGGCTGGTGTTCCAAATGAGTTCTCCGCACGTTGAGTGGCACCCCACTGTCTGAAGCGGGGAGAAAAGCCCAAAGGTGAGAGAGTCACCCAACATTCCAGAACTATTTTCCATAATGATTTTCAAGCGAGCAAGTGAAAGTGGACCTTATGGGTCTACGAGTGAGAGGTGACCAGGGCAGGAAAGGAGAGAGAGCGAGAGCGAGAGCGAGAGACTTGTGGAGAGAAACAGAGAGACAGAAAGAGAGACAGAGAGACAGAGTCAGAGACAGAGACTTGGAAAGAGGGAGAGAAAAAGGAGAGAGGAGTTAGGTAAGGGAACAGTATCTTTGGACAAAGTTAGATCCATGGTGGAGCAGAGCCTGTTACCTGGCAGCCAGTCTGATCCGGAGTCTGTCAGCCATGCCTGACCCAAAGCAGCCAATCTTGAACCCTCCTAGGTTTCAGCACCAGATAGGTTCATTTTGAGGGGAGACTGTGCAGAGAGGAGAAAATGTCAGGACTCCGATGAGAAGGAAGTCGAGTTTATTTCAGGCATGGCAGCTGGCCTGCCTGTGTCGGGATTAGGATAATCAGCATTAGAATGTACCCCAAATGGCATTTTTATACCCAGGCACACAAGGAAGTGAGTTTTCAAGGAGATGGGGGCAAGGAGATTCGGGAATGGGGGTAGGTGGGTCTGTGGCTGCTATCAGTAGAAACATGTTAAGGGAAACTGGGACCTGGGACTGGTATCAGTAGAAGCATTTCAAGAGAGAAAGAGAGACCTGGTTCTGATCTCTGGTGAAACATGAATGCAGGATGTTGCAGCAACATTTCTTGGGTTGCAGGAATGCATCCGGGATAATTGTTTCTCAGAACTTCTTCCTCAGTTGGCCTCTTGAAGTCCCTGACTTAGGTGTGCTACAACCTTACAAAAAAGGATTTTCATTCTCAGGAACAAGGACATAGATCAATAGAAAAAAAAATCATTCAGCCAGAATTTGCAAAGTTTACTTAGCCTGGGGTCTCCCAATCATTAAGAAAACATGGATTCAAATAAAATATTGGTAAGCAGTGTTCTTAACTGCTGAGTCATTTCTCCAGCCCTATATGAACTTCTTTTAGAAAAAGGCATACAGACTCTTTCTACAACATTTGCTCATAAACCAGTAGTGCATAAATTTTTGATAGAAACTTCTCTAAGAAAATAGTTTTCAAGAATGAATTTGTTCATTGCATGTACATATTTATAAAACATATGTCTATCCTGTGATTTAATATAATGTACATGCCGAAACACCCCCAAAACAGAAACTTCAAATAATAAGATCAAGATGAAATAATGTTTTTAAAATGCCCTCTTAGGAGGAGACTGGATACAATTTTATCAGCTAACGCCCTAGAGCAAAAGGAAAAATCTCAGCCATGGCAGACAGCCCCTCCTTTGCCTGGTGAGAAGCCAGATGCTATAAAAGAGACCTGGCTGCTGCCCTCCACTGGGGTCTGGAGCTTGCAGCCCAGTCTTCTGCCAAGAGTCAGCTGAGATTTCTAAATTGTCCTGGCCCCCTACCAGCTCCTATAAATATCCAGCAGTCTGGTGAGCAGGGCAGAAATGGGTGACTGTTCTGGAGGAGACACAAGGCTGGCTTCACAGGCACAGAAACAGAATCGTACACACCCTCTTTCTAAGAAAGAAACATTTGAAATTAAACAAGTTTAACCCAGTTAAGAAGGGAATGAATTTGCTGAAAAATAAGAAAGCAAATTGCTAAGAAAAAGTACTTTTCACAGTCTTCCTATGCTGATAAATAAAGCTAAAGTTAAAGAAATATGTCTGCCAATGAGATGGCTGAGCAGACAAAGAAAGGCATCGCCAGCCTGATAATCTAAGTTCATTCCCGGGACCCATATGGTGGAGAGAGGGAACTGAGTCCCGCAAGTTGTCCTCTGACCTCCATATGTGGATGACATGAAGATGCCCAGAGGGAAAATTTGCTTAAGAAATCTGGTTGAGAAAATCTTAAAGATTTGATTTCATCAACAGTAGCAGATTCCTCTGTTTATGTCTATCTATGATAATTCTTTAAAACATGAGGGGAACTTGTGCCCCTTTCCCAAAGCCTAGGGAATGACTTGTGGAAGAGGAGGCGTAGTAGAATGTAAGGGCTGAGGAGAGATTGGGGTGAATCGTGAGACTACAGCAATATAGACTGGACTCCTGTTTGATCAACATGCTTGTACATACAAGCTTCTCCAACTGGACTATGGGAACCTTGGGTTGTTCAAAATTTGGACATAGATACTTGCAAATTGGTTTTACATGAATGTTACTTACATTTAAAAAAAAGAAAAAAAAAAGAATAGAAAAGAAGAAAAAAGAAAAAGGAAAGAAAAACATGAGGGGAATTGTCAAATTGTTCTACTATCCATCTGAACTCCAAAATTTTTTGTGCATGTCAGTAATGAACTTTAAGAGGAAGTGGAATCTTCTAACTAGTTCCTCACTTGAAATACTGCTCTGCGGGAATCAGTCATTCCTTTGACTTAAGGTCCCTGGGGATGTAGTTCAGTGGTAGAACACTTGCCTAGCAGACTGCAAGACCCTGGGTTGGATGTCTGCATAGGGTGGGGAGGGTAGGAGTGCAAGAGGCCCAGCAAACCCAAAAGCTTAGGGGACAGAAACTGGGACCTGTGACTGGTATCAGTAGAAGCATTTCGAAAAGACCAAAAAAAAATGGTTATGAAACAGGTTGAGAGCTTTGGGGTGGGCATGGTTTTATGGTGATGTACGGCCATGTGTGTGTGTGTGTGTGTGTGTGTGTGTGTGTGTGTGTGGTGTGTATGTGAGTGGTGTGTATGTGTGTGTGTGTTCCACATTAGAGCCATCTTTTGAGATGAAGTCATATCTTAGCTGGCATCTACTTCTATATAATCCAGTGGGGTGGGGGAACAAAGTCAAATGTAAAAATAAGTGGCTGGAGCAATGTCTCAGCACTTAAGAGCACTGGCTGCTCCTGCAGAAGACCAGAGTTCGATTCCTAGCATCACATGGCAGCTAACAACCATCAGTAATTCCAGTTCCAGAGGATCTGATACCCTCTTCTGGCTTCTATGGGCATTGCATGTATACAGTACTCTTACATACATGCAAGCCAAACACTCATACACATAAAATAAAATAATTAAAAAAATAAAACTAAGATAGGAGTCTGCACAAGTTTATGATTGTTGTAGCAACATAATTTGTACATTCCAGCTGTTGTAATTTCTCTCCCTTAATATATGCTTGAAATTAGCCATAATAAAAATAGAGTTTTCAGTGAGAAATCAAATAACTCAGCCAATAAATGGATGAAGTGAACAGACAGTTCTCAATAAACATATGAAAAATCTCCAACTCCATTAGCCTTCAGAGAAATGCAAATAAAAACTACATTGAGATTTCATCTCACCCTAGTCAGAGTGGCTGTTCTTTTCTTTTAAATTTTATTTATTTTTGTATGTGTATGAATGCACTGTCTGCATGTAGGTTTGTGCACCCGTGTCATGCAATGCCGCGGAGGTCAGAAGAGGTCTCAGATTCCCCTGGAACTGGAGTTCTCCTGGAATTGGAGTTACAGACGGTTCTTACCCACCATGTGGGTGCTGGGGATCGAACCTGGGTCCTCTACAAGAGCAGTCGGTGCTCTTAACTGCTAGGCTATCTCTCCAGCCCCAGAGTGGCTCTTCTTAAGAAAACAGTAAACACAGGCATTGGTGTAGACAAAGGGGAAATTTCATGCACTGCTGATGGGAATGTAAGCTAGCCTAGTAACTATATAAAAATCAGTGTAGAGGGCTGGAGAGATGGCCTAGTGGTTAAGAGCGCCGACTGCTCTTACAGAGGACCTGGGTTCGATCCCCAGCACCCACATGGAGGCCGAGAACCATCTGAAACTCCAATTCCAGGAGAACTCCAGTTCCAGGGGAATCTGATGCCCTCTTCTGACCTCCGTGGCATTGTACGACACAGGTGCACAAACTTGCATGCAGACAGTACATTCATATACATACAGAAATAAATTAATAAAAAAATTTTAAAAATCAGTGTAGAAGTTCCTCAAAGAACTCTAAATAGATCTGCCAAATGACCCAGCTCTCCCACTCCTGGGCATTTACCCACAGGGCTCCAAGTTAATCTATCACAGAGATGTTTGCACAGCCATGTTTACTGTAGCATTATATACAATAGCTGAGTTATGGAATCAACCCAGGAATTCATCCAACAGCAAAGGAGCGGATAAAGGAAATCTGGTGTACACATACAGTAGACTTTTTCCAGCCATAAATAAGAAAAAGTAATGTCATTTGCATATGTGAATACAACTAAAGATTATCATGTTAAGCAAATTAAGCCAGTCTCAGAAAAAACAAATTGACGTGGACCAGACCATGAAGTGGGCTAGGTAAACTCCATTTTGTTCAGAAATCATTCTGTGTCTGACCTTGGAATAGACCTTGGCTGTGCTGGGATTGAAGGTGGGCTGAGATTAAAGGCATGGGACACCACACCCACCTGGTTTGGGGAACTCTTAGGAAGCAGCGTTCAGGAATGCATCAGGATCTATTCTCAAGCAGGAAGTCTTAAGGTGTGGTTAGATTAGCTAGGTAATCTCATACATCTGCTCTTTGAAAAATGCTTGATATGTTAATCAAATACTTATGCTCTGTATTCGGCTTGTCTAAGACTGGGTAAATATCACCCTTGTAAAAGCAACTGTATCTATATCCCCAAACCCCAAGGTCAGGTTGCTGTCCCTATTCTAGAGCAGGAGACAGTCTGGTCAATGTAGTAAACCTTCTTCACAATTTTCCAGCATCAGTGTGCTTGTTTCTAGCCCATAACATTCGGAGGTCCCACACAGATCCATAGCAGTTGGAGGTTGGGACTGCCAGGGGACAGCTGCTGAGAGAAGATCCTCAGCCCCAGCTGTTTCGTTTTGGTTTGGACATGGCCAGCTAGAATGTACCTAGAAGGGAAGCCATCATGGCGCTACTTCCCCATAGCTGGATTTCAGAGGAGACATCCCCGGAACTGCTTGGGTTCCCCATCAGGGAACTGCTTGGAATTTTGGAATATAGATTCACTTGGTACCTGTTCATTTTGTCTTATTGTGAGATATTTGTCTCCTTTGTGGACATTGGACTAACCTTCATCATGGGCCAGACTCAGTCATCACAGCCACTATCTCCCCTTAATTGTATATTAACCATCTTCTCTGGTTTAGGAAGAGAAGCATGGGACTTGTTTTCTGTGTCAAGGCACCTAGACTCTGGACTTTTTGTGAATCAATGGCCAACCTTCCTAGGCCATTGGAAGGATCTTGTGATCTTAATCTTTTGTTTATTCTGTTTGCAGAGTCCGCTTTAATTCTCACCCCAATTGACTCCCATATATCCTCACCTAGGTTGGTCTTCTGGAAAATCCACCTCCCAGGCTTCAGAAATACTGGGAGGGAAAAGCCTTCCCTCCTACCATTCCTTCTCCAAGCTCTAAAACTCTGCTTCCTTTGCAGATGAAGAATACTTGAACCCTAAACTCAGCCTCATGATTATCAGAAGAGGAGGGAGAACTGCTGCTTTGCTACAAGATCATGGGGAAAGGGACCTCCCCTTTTCCAGATTTAAAGGATGTAACTATATCTTGTGTTTCTGCTAATTGTTTTCCCATGTGTCTGAGATTTGTGTAGCTATGTCTGTCCTATGTCTAAGTTTTCTTGTGTGTTTGTAATTAGGTCATATATAATTGTCTCACATTGTTTCTGTCAAACACAGTGGCCGCTTCAAGGTTCTTTCCATTCTAGTTTTGTTTTGGCATGCCAGATTAAATGCACACATGCAAACTTTAAATATGGATATTAGAAAATACATTCAGAGGGGCTGGAAAGATGGCTCAGCTTCTGTACACCTTGCTAGAGACACATTTGGGGCCTGGCACCTGGAGCAGTTGGGATGCCACTTGGCTTCTACTGGGGTGCATTATAGGAGCTGATTTCCAGGATGGCCAGGGCCAGTCTGTCCTCCAAGGGGTGGGTGGGGCATCCTGGGACAGCTTTGGGGCTCTGTTGTGTTTCTGCAATGATTTTTCTGCCTGTTTCTCTCTTCCCTTTCTCATAGAAAGCTAAAGGGCCTCCCTGGGCCTGGGCCCTCTCTGCTGTTCTGGTAGACAATCCCTTCTGTGTGCTGTGTGCTTGTGTTTATGGAAGAGAGTTGATTGCAGAGAACTGGGTGAATCAAACTCATGAAAACTGTACTTCACTTCATGCTTTTGGTGTTGTAAATCTTTAAATGGTCTTTAATAATGGATTTATCTCTAGCGGGGCATGGTGGCTCATGCCTTTAATCCCAGCACTAGGGAGGCAGAGGCAGGTGGATCTCTGTTAGTTCAAGGCCAGCCTGGTCTACAGAGTGAGTTCCAGATCAGCTGGGGCTACAGGGAGACCCTGTCTCAAAAAGACCCCCCCAAAATGGATTAATCTCAGGCTGGAGAGATGGCCTGGTGGTTAAGAGCACTGAATGCTCTTGCAGAGGACCTGGGTTTGATCCCCAGCACCCACATGGAGGGTGAGAACCATCTGTAACTCCCAATTCCAGGAGAACTCCAGTTCCAGGGGAATCCAACACCCTCTTCTGACCTCCGTGGCATCACATGACATGGGTGCACAAACCTACATGCAGATAGTACAGTCATACACATAAATAAATAAATAAATAAAAATTTAAAAATTTTTTAAATGGATTAATCTCTACCTTATTCAAGACTAAATACTTCTTGACATCCTATTTACTGTCTCTTAAAGAATTGTCTATAAGTAAAACTTTCAATTATTAGCTTGTTTTGATCATGCTGTAATCTTTTATTATGGTTGTCTTTGAGTGTGAATGAGATATATAATTCTGTTTTCTGACACTTTTTTAGTTTGAAACCCAGTTAGGGATATTTGCTATATTAAAATCTAAATAACACCTCTGAGGATGCTTTATTCAAGTGAAAGTCTTTACCTTTGGGCTGGAGAGATGGCCTAGTGGTTAAGAGCACTGACTGCTCTTGCAGAGGACCTGGGTTCGATCCCCAGCACCCACATGGCGGCTGAGAACCGTCTGTAACTCCAATTCCAGAACTCCAGTTCCAGGGGAATCTGACGCCCTTTTCTGACCTCTGAGGCATTGCACAACACGGGTGCACAGACCTACATGCAGACAGTACATTCATACACATACAAAAATAAATAAAATTTAAAAAAAGTCTTTACTTTTGGTAGCAATGTATGTGGCTCTGTTCAATACAAACACTAAGAATATCATGTGTGAATATGTATGATGTGTATGCGTGTATATGTATGTGTATAAAGTACTCCTGGCTTTTAAGAATTTTATAATGTATAAAGTTTTAAAATATTAAGGATCTATCAGACCATTGATAGATACCTCATATAACTTTTATAAAGTATCATCATTATAGGGGTTGTTTGGGCACTCTTCCTTTGTCAAATGCTACATTTTTAGATGAAAGTGTTCCAAGAGGACATTAAGATTACTGGGGAATAAGTTTATTAGACAAGTTATTAATACCATGGTCTGATAGACAACAGTGTGTGTGTGGTGGGGGGGAGTCTCAGATAAGTTCAGGTCCCAACACCACAGACAGACAATGTGGCTGTCTCTGGATCCCCCTCCCCAGTTAGCCTCCACCGTGTGGCAGAGGAAGGAGCCTCTTATTCTTTTTGAGAGTAGGGTGGGTTCAAGTCAAGAGCTTGCAGCAATCTGGTTCCCAGGCAGAAGATGGGTTGGGGAGCCGCATGTGTGTTATAGTGTCTCTTTGGTGTAAACTCACTTCTCAGGTGAGAAATTGGTATGTCTCTTGGTTAGGGACTCACAGATAATGACCCACCAGGGTGCCTGTCAGTAGCTGTGAGAGGTGAGCTACTTCATGAGCAGCAGCTGGACTCTAACGTGTTCTTACAAAAACCAGATGGTTGTAAAGCACGGAAATGGTTACTACTGTGAATTCTGAATAGAAACAATAACTGACCCAGCAATAATCATAATCTAAATAAAAATAGGAAAATGGTGCCCAAGCTAGAGGCTTTCAGTTACTGTAAATGTTATTATTTGGGTGACTGGCTAAGTTTAGAGTCATATGTCAACCGAGTAGAGTGGCATCAAGGGTGGAAGGTTGGGGTAGGAAACGAGAGGTCAGACATTATGTCTACCACAGTATTTATTTTATGGGACTGTTAAATGTACAGGCTCACGGTTGATGCTAAGGGAGCAATTATGAAGATTAATAATGATGTTACTTGATATCAATGTGATGGATAAGTGAAAGGTCTCATGAAGCTAAAACTGTAAATACACTAGGTCTTGGTCCTAAGAATGATTAGTGTCATAGCTGGGCGTGTGGGGCGCATGCCTTTAATCCTAGCACTTGGCGAGCAGAGGGGCAGGATCTTGGGGAGTTCAAGGCCAGCTGTCTGACATGGCAAGGTCCATGACACTGGAGCTACAGGGGACAATGGGGGTCTCAAAAAAGACAAAAAAAAAAAAAAAAAGAATAAAAAATTTGTTCTTTTAAGGAATGAAACTTCTGTTCTAGGGTGCAATTTATTTCTGTGTTTGGAATGTCTATATGTGGAATCATTTGACCACTAGATGGCCTCTTTGGAGTAAACGTTTGTCTAGGATTTTGAGGTCCATATCTTTGCCAGAGCCTAGGTAAAAACACCTCTAGAACATTAGGAGAGAATGATCATTAGAAGTCTGCTCTCAAGCTTGTAAGGTCATCTCAAGTTTAACTTTATCATAGCATATTTGAGGTAACTGTTTTATCTGTATATAGAAATAAATAGTAAATGCTTAGTAACCTCAGGAAAATCCCAACAGATGGAAAAATTTATTCCTAGCGAGTAGGCCACAGGATAAAAGTTAGAAGGCTGGAATGAAGATATTCTATTAAGTACTATGAGATTGTCTAGCAAGTGACGTATAGTCTAGGCAGTTTAGGTAGGTAAGCGATGGGTTGATGTTCTATAAAGTGCGTTATCATAAGTAGTTTCGTCTGGTTCCGTCACACGTTCAAGAAGCAAATGTGTACTACTCAAGGTTGTGTTACAGAGTGTTCCAGTTTTGCCCGGGGGCTAGTGACACTGCCTTAATCTACGCCTTCAGAGAGGCAGAAGGCAGCAGATCTTTGTTGAGTCAAGGCCAGCCTGTTTACAGAGTGATGTTCCAGGACAGCTGGGCTTATAGGGAGATCCTGCTGTTGAAAGACAAAAAAAAAAAGTGTGTCGTTTTTGCCCATCCTTTATTTAACATCATATGGCACTTCAGCTTCAAGTTTAATAAAAGATAAGGGTACTGTATTAAATTAAAATGGTAAATATTTCCAGAATAAAATTAGTATAAAAACTTAATGCATAGTTTACTAAGACCCAAATAGATTATAAAATATACAGATGTTGTTTAGTTTTCAGTCCACTCCTGGCCTTGCACTGGACTTCCCTGTTACAAGTTTGGGATTGAAGGACATAGAAAAGTAAGTGTTACTCGGCTTATGCTTCTCTTGTAACAGCAAGTGTTACTTTTGATAGTTCATTTTAGACCTAACAAGATAATATGGCTCAGGAGAAGCTAGGTTTTACTTCCCTGAGACCAGTGTAAATCAGTTCCAGAAGGAGACAGTTTGGTTGGATTTGGTAAGCCCTATCAGCTCATTATCCTGACTTTAGGTATGTGATACAACTCCAGTCTTTCTGGGAAAACTATACATCAGGATATGGAGGGTCTGGGAAAGGAAAGAGACTGTTCCTGTTTGTAGTTGAATTGTAGTAAATAGTTTACATTTAAAATAGACTTGAGTTGTTTAATTTTCTTTTCATGGGCTTTGCCTGCTTAACCTATGGTGTAAATCCTCTCTTTAGTCAATGTTTATGCAAGGCTGCTGGCTTTGTTCAAACCTTATCTAATATGCTACAGTAATTGAGAAGTATCAGGCTAGGTGGAAACTTAGCCTTTCTGGTGGTTAATCAGCCATACTTAATGCACCAAACCAATTTGGCCAGGATCTAAGGGAAATTTTGTTCCTTGCCCTTTAGGTCATAACTAAGGTCCAGAGGACTAGAGATGGGGCACCTCTCAGAAATGTCCCATTTTTAACTGTGAGCCACCTGTCTTCTTGTTCAGAGGATCATGGATTGTTCTCACCAGAGAGGACTTGGAGACAGCCAAGGGACTCAGCCAGGTCTATAAAGTGGAAAGTTTCCCATGTATCAAAGGAAGCTGGTCCAGCAAAACTTGACTTTGTCCTCAGTAGATGGACTGTTAAAGGAATGGCCAGAAGTAGCTCAAGGCTACCCCAACCTGAGTACCGCCTGAGGACAGATCCTCAATGACCTTGAAAAAACAAAACCTTGGTTATCTGGGCTGTGTGGACTTAAACAACCCAAAAAGAAGAGTAACCAAAAAAGATAAGTAAGTATATTTCCTTTAAAGGTCTAGAGAGATTGTGCTTCTAGACATTTGTCATATGCGATGTATATATAGCCAATAAAATTTCCTCTCTTCTGTCTAGAAACTACACTGACAGGGAACTCACACTGTGACTAAGAAATTGCTGGAAAGCAGATCCTGAGTCTCAGATACCATGGCCAAATGAAGGAAGGAGAAACTCAATAAAGGATGCATTGGAATCCCTCATCAAAAATTCTACTGGCTTTTAAGTTGGACATTTAATTCACCCTGTTCTTACTTCTCTCGCCAGAATTGCCTGTATAGACACTATTGCCTACTCTCGTTCATTTTCATAGGCACAAGTCGAGGACTTTGTTTCCCTCTAATATCACTGGATCTTTTAGATAGATCCACTAGCAGGAGTACCACCAGTTTTGGCCACACCTACGCCCTTTAAAACACATGGAAGAAGTCAGAGTGGTCGGCACAGCAATTCCCTCTTTCTTGGGAATTGAGGGCTTTGAGTTGATTCGGTTGCAGAGGGTGATGTTGATGAATAGGAGGTAGAAACTAGCTAGGCAGTTTAGGGTCAAGACCGCCCAAAGAGTCAGTTTCTTTTTCAGCTGAGAGCTAGAAGATCTTCCTGGATTGCCCAGTAAGTTTATCTCTGCAAGAAACTAGAAAATGCAACAGCTATCAGAAAGGAAGGCGTCTGTGGTGTTTTCAGACAAGTCCAGTCCAGCACCAGTTAGGAGGAAAGTTGAGGGAAGGGGGGGGGGGGCTGGGTTGTCAGTGCTACATAGTGAAATGCCAGGCAGCTGGTTTGGAAAAATGAAGGCCAGAAGAAAAGGAGCCTTTCCAGAAGAGTACCAAAAAAACCCAAAAACCTGGGGACCCTGACTGGCCCCACCTACCAAGACCCATAGTCCAGATTCAGTGAAAGGAGGGGAATATAGTAGAAATAGCGAAATAGACCTCCTCACTAAGCATCTTACTATGTTAAGGTAACTAAGCAGCCTGCAGCATCCCTCTCTGCCTCCTGTGGTCATCGAAGGCAGTGGCCTTATTCTCTCAGAAAGTCACATTCCTGTGAACTTTAATGTTATCTATCTGGTAAACAGACAAGGATACCACATTCCATGGTCTGGTGTGTTTGATCTGTTACCTGTTTTACTACTTAGTGTGTGTATGTTTCTGGGCTTGCATTTAATCTCAGAAGTATAAGGGATTGCAGGATCTGCAAGGCTAGGGACCGAGACTTGTATACAGGAGGAAGACTTTTTTTTTTTTTGAGAAGACTTTTAAATATTTAAGTGGACAGATTGATCAAGATTTATCAGAGCTAGAAAAATCAATATAGGCGTGGGTCTCCACATTCTTTTTTAATTTAATTGTATTTTTTTTTATATGTGAATGAATGTGTCTGCATGCTAGGTTTTGCACCCGTGTGGCTGCAATTCCGTGGAGGCCAGAAAGAGGCTCAGATCCCCTGGAAACTGAGTTGGTCTTGTGCATTGAGAGTTACAGATGTTCTCGCCGCCAATGTGGTGCTGGGGATCGAACCTGGGTCCTCGCAAGANGGGGGGATCTCAGATAAGTTCAGGTCCCAACACCACAGACAGACAATGTGGCTGTCTCTGGATCCCCCTCCCCAGTTAGCCTCCACCGTGTGGCAGAGGAAGGAGCCTCTTATTCTTTTTGAGAGTAGGGTGGGTTCAAGTCAAGAGATTGTTGAGGTCCATATCTTTGCCAGGCCTAGGTAAAACACCTCTGAACAATCGGAGAGAACTGATCATTTAGAAGCTGCTCTCAAGCTTGTAAGGTCATCTCACAGCTTGTAATTTATAACAGCATATTTGAGGTAACTGTTTTATCTGTATATAGAAATAAATAGTAAATGCTTAGTAACCTCAGGAAAATTCCCATAACAGTTGGAAAATTTATTCCTTAATGTTATGAGGTGGAAAAAATGTTAGAAGGACATGGAAATGAAGATATTTTAGTATATGATGAGATAGTCTATGCAAGTGATAAAAGTCTGAGGAGGTTTGTTATAGTAGGTAAAGGATGAGACTATATAAATAAGCTTAGTTTCCTAAGGTCATGGTTCAGTCAAAGTTCAAGAAGCAAAATGTGTATCTACTCAAGGTTTGTTTAAGAGTGTTCAGTTTTTGCCTGGCGTGGTGGCACATGCCTTTAATCCTAGCACTCAGGAGGCAGAGGCAGGCAGATCTTTGTGAGTTCAAGGCCAGCCTGGTCTACAGAGTGAGTTCCAGGACAGCTGGGGCTATAGGGAGACCCTGTCTTGAAAAGACAAAAAAAAAAGTGTTCAGTTTTTGCCCAATCTTTATTTACACATCATATGGCACTTCAAGCTTCAAGGTTTAATAAAAGGATAAGGTACCTGTATTAAATTAAATTGGCTAAATATTTCCAGAATAAAATTAGTATAAAAACTTAAGCTAGTTTACTAATGACCCAAATAGGATTATAAATATACAGAGTTGTGGTTAGTTTTCAGTCCACTCCTGGCTTGCACTGGACTCCCTGTTACACATTTGGATTAAATGGACATAGAAAAGTAGTGGGTTACCTCTGGCTTTATGCTTCTCTGTAACATGCAAGTGTTACTTTTGATAGTTCTTTTGACCTAACAAGATAATATGGCTCAGGAGAAGCTAGGTTTTACTTCCCTGGACCAGCTGTATGCAGTCCAGAAGGAGACAGTTTGGATGGGTTTGGTAATCCCTATCAGCTCATTACTTGTCTTTAGGTATGTGATACAACTCCAGTCTTTCTGGGAAAACTATAAATCAGGATATGAGGGGTCTGGGAAAGGAAAGAGACTGTTCCTGTTTGTAGTGAATTGTAGTAAATAGTTTACATTTAAGATAGACTTGAGTTGTTTAATTTTCTTTCATGGGCTTTGCCTGCTTAACCTATGGTGTTAAATCTCTCTCTAGTCAATGTTTATGCAAGGCTGCTTGGGCTTTTGTTCAAACCTTATCTAATATGCTACAGTAATGAGAAGTATCAGGCTGGTGGAACTTAGCCTTTCTAGGTGGTTAATGACCATACTTAATGCCCAAACCAATTTGGCCAGGGATCTAAGGGACAATTTTGTTCCTTGCCCTTTAAGGTCAACTAAGGTCCAGAGGACTAGAGATGGGGGCACCTCTCGAAATGTCCCATTTAACTGTGAGCCACCTGTCTTCTTGTTCAGAGAGATCATGGATGTTCTCAACCAGAGAGGACTTGGAGACAGCCAGAGGGACTCAGCCAGTCTATAAAGTGGAAAGTTTCCCCATGCTTCAAAGGAAAGCCTGGTCCAGCAAAACTTGACTTTGTCCTCATTAGATGGAACTGGTAAAGGAAGGCCAGAAGTAGCCAAGGGCTCCCCCCAAACCTGAGTGATCCCTGAGGACCAGATCCTCAAATGACCTTGAAAAAACAAAGCTTGGTTAATCTGGGCTGTGTGGACTTAAACACCCCAAAAGAAAGTATAACCAAAAAGATAAGTAAGTATATTTCCTTTAAAGTCTAAGAGATTGTGCTTCTAGACATTAGTCATATGCGATGTATTATAGCCAAATAATGAAATTTCCTCTTTCTGTCTAGAAACTACCTGACAGGGAACTCACACTGTGACTATCAGAATGCCTGGAAATCCTGAGTCCAGACACCATGGCCAAATGAAAGGAAGGAGAAACTCAATAAAGGATGCATTGGAATCCCTCATCAAAAATTCTACTGGACTTTTAAGTTGGACATTTAAATTCACCCTGTTCTTACTTCTCCAGATTCCCTGTGTAGAACATGTGTCTAACTATTCTTGCCTTCACTTCTCCTTCACAGGCACAAGTTGAGGACTTTGTTTTCTCTATAACTATATTTTAGATAGATCCACTAAGTGGAGCTTCCCCAATTGCCCCACCCTGTGTCCCTTTTCACCATGGAAGAAGTCAGAGTGGTCGGCACAGCAATTCCCTCTTTCTTGGGAATTGGGGTGATTGCTTCAGAGGGTGATGTGATGAATAGGAGGTAGAAACTAGCTAGGCAGTTTAGGGTCAAGACCCCCAAAGAGTCAGTTTCTTTTTCAGCTGCAGAGCTAGAGATTTCCTGGATCTGCCAGTAAGTTTATCTCTGCAAGAAACTAGAAAATGCAACAGCTATCAGAAAGGAAGGCGTCTGTGGTGTTTTCAGACAAGTCAGTCCAGCACAGTTAGAAAATGTAAAGCTGTTGTCAGTGCTACATAGTGAAATGCCAGGCAGCTGGTTTGGAAAAATGAAGGCCAGAAGAAAAGGAGCCTTTCCAGAAGAGTACCAAAAAAACCCAAAAACCTGGGGACCCTGACTGGCCCCACCTACCAAGACCCATAGTCCAGATTCAGTGAAAGGAGGGGAATATAGTAGAAATAGCGAAATAGACCTCCTCACTAAAGCATCTTACTATGTTAAGGTAATAAAGACAGCCTGCAGCATCCCTCTCTGCCTCCTGTGGTCATCGAAGGCAGTGGCCTTTTCTTCAGAAAGTCACATTCCTGTGAACTTTAATGTTATCTATCTGGAAACCAGACAAGGATGCCACATTCCAGTGGTCTGTGTGTTTGCCTGTTACCTGTTTTACTACTTATGTGTTGTATGTTCTGGGCTTGCATTTATCTCAGAAGTATAAGGGATTGCAGGCTCTGCAAGGCTAGGGACCGCAGCACTTGTAACAGGAGGTAAGACTTTTTTTTTTTTTTGAGATAAGACTTTTAAATATTTAAGTGGACAGATTGATCAAGATTTATCAGAGCTAGAAAAATCAAGTATAGCTGTGTCTCTACATTCTTTTTTTTAATTTTTATTTATTTTTGTATATGTATGAATGTGTCTGCATGTAGGTTTGTGCACCCGTGTGGTGCAATGTCGTGGAGGTCAGAAGAGGGTCTCAGATTTCCCTGGAACTGGAGTTGTCCTGGAATTGGAGTTACAGATGGTTCTCAGCCGCCATGTGGTTGCTGGGGATCGAACCTGGGTCCTCTGCGAGAGCAGTCGATGCTCTTAACCCCTAGGCTATCTCTCCAGCCCTGGTTTCCATCCTTTTAAGTGCTATGGCAGACTGCTTTTAATTTTAGTTGTCCTCACCTGTGGTCCTTGCCTATTAAATGCTGTTGTTAAATTCTTTAATCAGAGAATCAACATGGTAAAGCTTATGGTATTGAATGTTAGGTTATAATAGCACAAACCTCCAATAAAAGACAGGCACATGAGACTTAGGTCACTCTGGGAACATGATTTACTTCAGTTGCCAGGCTAGGCTACCTGCTGGCACGTGATGGAGTAGCAGCTACAGCTGCAGCAGCGTGGCGACCGAGGCCCACCGGTTTATAGCCATGGGGCGGGACCTCAGGTACAGGGGAACAGATCAGAAGATTGACAGCCTCTGGAGGAAGTGGGCATCTGTGTGTCCTTTGGAATTCTGGGAAGACCAGATCTAACACTGAGGAGCCAATATGATCAATTACATCCCACATCCTCTGAGTAGTCCTCAAAGATTTGAGTAGTCCCAAACAGGAGTGGGAAATGAGGTGGGCAAACCATGAGGTGGGCTAGATGAACTCCATTTTGTTCAGAAATCGTTCTTGGCATATACCTCTTGTGGTGGTTTGAATGAGTGTCCCCCATAGGCTGTAAATATTCAGACATTTTGTCTCCAGTTGGTGGCACTGTTTTTGGAGGTCTTAGAACATGTGGCTGTGCTAGAGGAAGTATGTCACTGGGGGCAGGCTTAGTGAGTTTAACAAGCCTCGTGGTCTCCAGTTACTCTCTCTGCTTCCTGTGTTCTTTGCAAGATGTGACCCTCGGCTTACTGCTGCAGTCTCCAGCCGCCATGCCTCCCGCCACAATGGACTCTAATTCCCTGGAACTGTCAATTGTAAACTCAAATAAACTCTTCCTTTTATAAATTCCTTGGTCATAGTGTTTTATCACAGCAACAGAAAAGTGACTGATACACCTCTGCTGTGCTGTGATTGAAGGCATGCTGGGATTAAAGGTGTGGGCTACCACCCCCACCTGATTTGGGGAGCTCTTAGGATACAGAATTCAGGAATGCATCAGGGCCTATTCTCAAGCAGGAAGTCTTAAGGTGTGGTGAGGCTAGCTAGCCAATCTCATACATCTGCTCTTTGTAAAACACTTGATATATTAATCAAATACTTATGCTCTGTAGAAGGCTTGTCTAAGCCTGGTTAAACATCACCCTTGTAAAAGCAAATATATATGTGTGTGTGTGTGTGTGTGTGTCTGTGTGTCTGTGTGTCTGTGTGTGTGTGTGTGTGTGTGTGTCCCCAAACCCCAAGGTCAGGTTGCCATCCCTATTCTAGAGTGGGGACACTCTGGTCGATTGTAATAACCCTTCCTCAAAATTTTCTAGCATCAGTGTGCTTGTTCTAGCCCATAACACAAATAATGGTATTTTTTGTGCCTTTTGTGACTCCTAGATATTTTTCTAGATAAATAAAATTACGTATGCATATATGACATGGAAGTAGAAGAGAAGAAGGAGACTAATGGGAAGGGGAAGTGTGACAGGAAGGAGGGTAGGCGCTACAGAGGAGTGTGGGGATGACTTTTATTAGGACATAATCTGGACTAATGACCTTTAATTAGCCCCAGGAAAACCCTGTGTTCTATGGTCTTGTGATTTGGCACCTTATCTCATTTCCTAGGAAATCTCAATTTGGTACTCCATCAAAAAAAGATAATGAACGAACGAATGAATGAATGAATGAATGAATGAATGAATGAATATTTGAGAATTAACTTATCAAAGGGCTGAAAGGCAGTGCCCCATCTCCACTGGACACAATGGAGAGTGGGCAGGACATGTGACTTTAGATGAATGAGAGACTGTAGAACTAGGGATGAAAAGGCAGATGATGTGTTCAGATTAGAGTGGAACCAAGCTGGTACTTCCCCATTTGAAGCTGGAGAAACCATTTTGAATAAATTATGGTGGGGATGGCACTGCAGCAGGCTTCTACCATCAGCACAGTTTCAGGAGACAGATAGTTCAAGATATGTCTAGGGGAGCAAATGTCCTCTGAGTTTGGGCCCACTCTTCTTTCTTTTTTTCTTTTTGGCTTTTTGAGACAGGGTCTCTCTATGGCCCCAGCTCCCTAGCTGTCCTGAAACTCACTATGTAGACCAGGCTGGCCTTGAACTCACAGAGATATGCTTGCCTCTGCCTCCCAAGTGCTTGGATTAAAGGCAAGGATGTTAGGTTGGAGGCTCCGAGCCAGGGATTAAGATGGCAGAGTCCCTGATTGGGACTCTGAGTTCTTAAAAGTGTGAGAAGAGCGCTAACAGCTGATTTCAGGGAGATCACTGGATCCAAATTTCACCTTCAGGGCAGGCCAATGAGCCCCCAGGATCTGCCTTGTGTCTGTCTCTACGCCTACAGTCCCAGATTACGGTTACCATGGCCCTACTTGGCTTTTTGCCTGGGAGTTGGGGGTCTGAGGTCAAGTCGTCATCATGCTCGTGCAGCATGACTTTACTGACTGCTCCATCTTCCCAGTCTAATGGCGAAGTTTTAGCCCAGTCATAGGTAATATCTTTTTTTAAACTTTATAAGTTGTTGGACATATGGCAGTTGCCTGTGCTCATTGAATAAATACTTGTGCATATAGTTCTCCTAAGATTGAGTGGGAAAGACACCCCAACCAGAACGGAGCTCAGACAATAAACACCACGTAGGAGGTGTAAGTTCCTCGTGCTCATGGGAGCCACCATCCCTTTGGTTTCTTGGTATTATCACTAAATGCTTCAATACCTTATGAATATTAAACATTTAAATAAATATTTAAATATTCAGAGGGATTTGAGCTACTGTAACAAAGTACCACAAATTGACTTTAAAAATGAAAGCTTAAGCTGGGCATGGTGGTAGACATCTATAATCCTTGCACTGGGGAGGCGGAGGCATGTGGCTCTCTGTGAGTCTGAGGCCAGTCTGGTCTACATAGTGAGTTCCAGGCCTTATCTCAATAAAAAAGGAAGCTTATTGTGTCTCTATTCTGGAGTCTTGACATTCATGATCAAGATTGCATCAGGGTTGATTCCCTCTGAGGGTTATGAGGGAGAATCTGCAGCATGCCTCTCCGGCTGTCGGAGATTTGCTAGTTGTCTTCAGTGTTCCTTAGACAATAGACATGTGACTTTCTTCGTGTTCACATGGTACTTTCTCTTATACACATGTCTGCCTCCAAGCTTCTTTTTGATAAGCACATTGTCATTAATAAACTCTGTCTAATAAACTCACTGTCCTGGTTTCAATCCTGTTGCTGTGATCAAATAACCTGAAAAAAAAAAAAAAAAGGCAGTTCAGGGGAGAAAGGGCTTATTTAGCTCCCAACTCAGGTTTCATTCCACCACTGAGGGGAAGTTAAGGCAGCAGGAGTCTGAAGCAGCTAGTCATATCACATCCACAGCCAGGAGCAGAGAGAATGAACGTGTGCACGCTTGCTCGCTTGTGCTCAGCTTGCCTAGAAACTGGTACCACTCACGGTGGGCTGAATATTCCCACATTTGTTAACTAAGACAATCCCCCCCAGCCAAGCCCACAGGTGAACCCAGTGTGGACAATCCCTCATTGAGACTCTCTTCCAGGTGATTCTAGGTTGTGTCAAGGTGACGACTGCTGGATAGCTTCAGTTGTGGATTTGCCATACTTGGGAAAAGGGAACCTCAAATGAGGGATGATCTCTACCAGACTGGCCTACAGGCAATCTATGAGGCATTTCTTGACTGGTGAGTGTTGTGGGAAGGTCCAGCCAACTGTGGGTGCTGTCATTCCTAGGAAGGTGGCTCTAGGTTTTATAGGAAAGCAGGCTGAGCCAGGCGTGGTGGTGCATGTCTTTGATCCCAGCACTCGGGAGGCAGAGGCAGGCAGATCTCTGTAAGTTCAAAGCCAACCTGGTCTACATAGTGAGTTCCAGGCCATCTGAGGCTACAGGGAGACCCTGTCTCAAAAAGACCGAGAGAGAAAGAGAGAGAGAGAGAGAGACAGAGAGAGAGAAAGCAGGCTGACCACAGGCCAGAAGAGCAAACCAGTGAGCCGTGTTCCTTCTCAGTCTATGTTTCTATTCCTGCCTCCAGGTTCCTGCTCCGAGTTCCTGCTTTAGTGGCCTTCAATAGTGAACTATGCTTGGGATGTGTAAGCCAAATTAAACTCCTTCCTCCCCAGTTGCTTTGGCCATGATATTTATCACAATACAACACTCACTAGGGCAACACTTAAAGCTAACTATCACACTCATCTTAAATTCATTACTTTTAAAAGCACTCTGTCCCAGAAAAGCTTTTCTAAGAAGCTGAGGTGGCTCTTAACAGTCCTAGTAGCCTAGCATAGTGTTCAAGATATCCCACAGCCAATCTGTAAGGCTGCTCGCTACTCAGCAGCCCCTATCTTCACATCATCAGCATTCCTGCTGTTTGCAGTCTGAGACCAGCACAAGCAAAGGCATTAGCTGCACCCTTCCGACATGCAAAGTAGACTGTTCAGATACTTTCATTCTTTCTCTTTCTCTCTCTCTTTCTTTCTTTCTTTCCTTCTTTCTTTCTTTCATCTGTTTGAGACAGGGTCTCCCTGTAGACCCAGCTGTCCTGGAACTCGCTAGGTAGACCAGGCTGGCCTTGAACTCACAGAGATCTGCCTGTCTCTGCCTCCTAAGTGCTGGGATTAAAGGTATGTGCCACCACGCCAAGCTTGGCTACATTCTAAATCACAGTGCTTCATATTTGAATTCAAATATTTGAGCCAAGAGATGACAGCTCATGCTCCTTGAGTTAAGGAGTGCCAAGCATTGTTTGCATAGAATTTACAGGAACTTGTGCTTGTCATGTGTTTTCTGAGAGCTTACACGTATATTCCTGCTCACTAGACAAATAAGAATAATCATGTGCTGAGACCACAATTGCAAAAAATGAAAGAATGGAAAAGAAAAACAGGTAACATGGGGGAGACAGGACCAGGAACCAGACCGGGAGAGAATGGGGGTAGGAGAGAGTGAGATGAACTCTGGTCTAATCTTTTCAATGACAAGCTAGGGCAGTGTGTGAGTGGTAAGACCTGGTGAAACGAAACAGCATAGGTTAAAGTCCCAGTGCTGTCTCTTACTTGCTCTGAAAGTCTACATGTGTTTTTACCTCAACATCCTTGCCTGCAAAATTACATCCATAGGTTTGTTGAGATGAATCCATGAACTGATGATATATAAGAAGTACCTCGAATAGGTATTAACATAGACTAGTGACCCAATAAATGGCAACTATCATTATTTCTATTGTCAACACTAATCCAAGGGGCCCTGTGTTCTTTATTTTATTTTATTTTATTTTATTTTATTTTATTTTTTTATGTGTGTGAATGTACTGTCTGCATGTAGGTTTGTGCACCTATGTCATGCAGGTCAGAAGAGGGTGTCAGATTCCCCTGGAACTGGAGTTCTCCTGGAATTGGAGTTACAGATGGTTCTCAGCCTCCACGTGGGTGCTGGGGATCAAACCCAGGTCCTCTGCAAGAGCAGTCGGTGCTCTTAACCACTAGGTCATCTCTGTAGCCCCCCTGTGTTCTATTGAAACATCAAAGATAACTCGTTTGGTCTTAGCTGTCTGTGTGCATGAACAAAGACTTTCCTCTTTCCAAACTCAGGAAAGCATTGTTCAGGTCAGCATTAATAAATGAGAAACTGGCCGGTGCTTCCTCCCAAGGCTAGAGCAGGGCTGATGAACTTCTTCGACACTTGGGAGGTGGAGACGTATTTCCCATGTGGTACATTTCACAGTCTCCCTCTCTTTATGGTTTTAAGTATTCACAATAAGATGACCATCTCATTAATTTCAGCAAAGACAGCCAAGCATCAGTATTAGAACTCTCTGTTGGAGGCCATGGCTGGAAGGACAGAAGGTGACCTGTCTGATGGAGGGCCATGTCTTTGTCAGCCTGGTCCTTAGTGATCAACAAGACTGAAAATCCATGTGCATGGTAGAAAGCCTGTGGCCATGGTTTCTGAGCCAGGAGATGATGTTCGATCTTCACTGTCAACTTGACTGGATTTAGAATCACCATGGAAACCTCCGGGTGTATCTATGGGGTGTTTCTAAAAAGGTTTAACTAAGACGGAGGACCTGCCCTAAATTCGGATGGCACCGTTTCATAGGTTGGGGTGGTGGACTTCGAAGCAAGGAGAAAGTGAGCTGGGCACTGTCATTTCTCACTCTAGCTCCTGAATAGAGTTGTAATATGAGCATACAGCATCTTGCTGCCGTGCCTCCCCCGCCATGATGGAGTGTTCCCCGAAGCCACGAGACAAAATAAACCTTTCCAGCAGGCATTATTTTACAGCACTGAGAAAAATAATAATATTGAAAAGTGGAGGCAAGAATGGAACACACATTCCCCCGCTTCTCCTCGCATCTTTAGAAGGGCGACCACAGGCAACTAGGAAGGAGGAAGAGCCAGTGCCAAAAAAGTTGAAAACAAATTTCTCCTTTGTCTAAAAAAAGAAAAAAGAAATCTCTCATTTTTCCATTATGCATAAAGAACTGATAATTCACCCAGAAAGTCAATGCACATACTGGTAGTCAATTGCGTTTGTGACAAAGGTTTTCTTAGAGAAAGGATCGGCTCACAGGGCTGGAGGCCTGGTTAGCCCAGGCTCTTTGGGGCTTTCCCTCTGAGAAGAACTGCCTGGTTAATCATCACTGTGACCAGCTGCAACTTGTTTTTCCCTCTGAAGCATATTTTTTGTTCCAACTGAGCGAGCCTGAGTTTATGGTCACAGGGTGTGGCAGGATGCCTCTAACTTTGATCAGAGTTTGTTCCTATTGAATTAAAGGCAGTTTTGTTTAGTTAAAAGCTAAGAACATTTTATTACCTTTTGAGAATCCTGGCTGATTTTTTTTTAACTTAAGAGAGGGGCACTACAGGAAAACAAGATTTGTATGAAAGATGACTAAAATGTTTAAGCCTTTATGTGCTGAGGGGACAGGACATGCTGGCGTGCTGAGTTTGCCAAGTGACAAGTACCAGACTGCTTTTCTTTTCTTTTTTTTTTTCTTCTATTACTTCTTTATTTTTTTCATTTTTTAACAATAAGTAATAATTTATGAATACAAGCATCCTTCATATAAAACCAATTTGCAAGCAGTTGTGCCCAAACCCACACTTGTATGTACAATCAAGTTGATCAAATAAGTGTCCAGTCTATATTGCTGTAGTTTCACCATTCACCCCAATTGCAGCCCTTACATTCTACCACGCCCCCTCTTCCGCAGATTGTTCCCTAGGCTTAGAAAAGGGGCACAGGTGGACGAGAAGCAAAACAGTCTACTTTCTCTGGAGATGTCATTTTGGACTCTGGTCAGTTCTGGCTGTTTCAGAAGAGAGGCGACAAGGCTCTGCTGTTGAAGACCTTATGTAAGCATGGGAAAGATGTATTGAGACCGCACTTGCAAGTGTACAGATGGTCTCTGGAATACCAGAGAGTGTTACCAAAGGCCACTAAACCAATAAAGCAAATATGGGTCTCCTTGAGTCAAGCAAGACTCCTCCGTCAGCACCAGCTACACCTCACCTGCCTGGAAATACTGTGCAGCAGTGGCAGCCATATGTCTGTATATCCCAAATCTAATTGGCTGTTAGCTCTCTCCTTGAAGGAATAACCCACGGCTGATGCCACAAGCTTACATCCTCTAGTGGTTAGGAGATGTTATAAGCCACAGTAAGACCCTGTCATGTTTTACAGAAAAAACACAATTCATGGATTGACATACCATCCAAACATCTGTGTCTATACCAAAGTAACCTACCATAATAATTAGTACTGCTTAAATACCTATATATCGAATTGCTTGTGCTTCATTAGTAGGATTGAAAGGTTATTCCCAGACTGCTTTTTTTTATTTTTTTTTTATTTATTTATGTGTATGAATGTACTGTTTGCGTGTAGGTCGTGCAGACTGCTTTTCTTACAGCACTTTCTAGATACGATTTCAAACATTTTGTCTCTCATCATTTCCTGAACTTTGACTCAAAACCACAGAACATTTAGAATTTTCCTTAAGAGGGTGAAATATATCGGGGCTGGAGAAATGGCCTAGTGGTTAAGAGTGCCGACTGCTCTTGCAGAGGACCCGGGTTCGATCCCCAGAACCCACATGGTGGCTGAGAACCGTCTTTAACTCCAGTTCTAGGGGAATCCGACGCCCTCTTCTGACCTCCACGGCATTGCACGACACGGGTGCACAAACTTACATGCAGACAGTACATTCATACACATACAAAATAAATAAAAATTTTTTTAAAAAGAGGGTGAACTATTGGGACTGGAGAGATGGCTCAGTGGTTAAGAGCTCTGCTCTTGCAAAGGACCTGAGTTCAATTCCCAGCACCCACATGGTGGCTAAGAACCGCCTTTAAGCTGGGCATGGTGGCACATGCCTTTAATCCTGGCACTTGGGAAGCAGATGCAGGCAGATCTCTGTGAGTTCAAGGCCAGCCTGGTCTACAGAGTGAGTTCCAGACCACCTGGCGCTATAAGGAGACCCTGACTCAAAAACAAAACAAAAAACAAAAACAAACAAAAAAGAGGGTGAACTATAAAACCTCCATTCTAAATATAATTCTATCTGTTGTTTTCAATTTTTATTGCATTTTGTTAATTAATTTTTTAATTTATTGTGTGTGGGTGTGGGTATGTACTCAAGAGAGCATGTATGTATGTACTTAAGGATAGAGTGTATGTGTGCATTTAAGGACAGTGTGCAGGAGTTGGTTCTCTTCTTTTACCATGTGGATTCTGGGGACCAAACTCAGATCCTTAGACTTGGCAGCAAGTACCTTTGCCCACTGAGCCATCTTGCCTGCCCCTCAACCTAACTCTGATATGAAGTAGGATGGATATTACAGGAGACACAAAACACAGTTCTGTTCCCCTGAAGTCTCAACTTCTGATCCTGGGACTAAGTCCAAAGACATAATTTCTTTGGTCATCCAAATAATAACTTTATGACTGTTTTAAAAATGATCTATGAGGGGACTGGAGAGATAGTTCAGCAGTTAGCTCTTGCAGAGGACCTGTGTGTCTAGTCTGAAGGGGAAAAAGTGGATTAAAAAAAAGTATTGGGGCTGGAGAGATGGCCTAGCAGTTAAGAGCGCCGACCGCTCTTACAGAGGACCTGGGTTCGATCCCCAGCACCCACATGGCGGCCGAGACCCATCTGAAACTCCAATTCCAGGAGAACTCCAGTTCCAGGGGAATCCAACACCCTCTTCTGACCTCCGTGGCATTGCATGACACGGGTGCACAGACCTGCATGCAGACAGTACATTGATACACATACAGAAATAAATAAAAATTAATAATAAAAAAAGAGCACTGTTCTTGCAGAGGATTGGGTTTGGTTCCCAGTGCCCACATGGCAGCTAACAACCATCTGTAACTCCAGTTCCAGGGGATCCAACTCCCTCTTCTTACTTCCATGGACATTGCATAGCACAGGTACACTTACATACATGTGGACAATACACTCATACACATGAAATAAATAAATAAATAAATAAAAGTTAAAATTACTTTGTAAGTCCAGTTCTCCCTTTCTTTACCAGACATTTCTATTGTACTCTCCAATCACTATTATCTCAGGATCCCTTTTATCATTGTGATGCTATATGACTTCAAGGCTTCTGATACCCCAGGCTGACATTTGGAGGTTCAGGAGAACAGCCCCCGACCCCATGGGTCATCAGCAACAACAAAGCTGCTATGATGAAGCAGTTATAGGCACAGCAGATTCGCATGCTCCCCTGACCACTGGTCAGGCTTGTCCCACAACAGTGCTTCTCAGGAACATGAGACTCAAAGCTCCAATTTTCTTTTTCATTTTCTTTTCCATTTTCTTTTTCTTTTCTTTTTCTTTTCTTTTCTTTTTTTTTTATTTATTTATTTATTTATTTTTTGGTCTTTTCCCAAAAAAAAAACAGGGTCCCTGTAGCCCCAGCTGTCCTGGAACTCACTCTGTAGACCAGGCTGGCCTTGAACTCACAAAGATCTGCCTGCCCCTGCCTCCCAAGTGCTGGGATTAAAGGTGTGCGCCACCACACCCGGCTCTGCTCCAATTTTCAAACAAACATTTTCAGCTCCTGAAGAGGAATTCTGAAAAAAAAATTATATATATATAATATATATATATATATATATATATATATGTTTATATATCTTGCATACATACTTCCAAAAAGTCAAAGGACTTTAAGGGCAGTGCAAATACTCCACATGATCGTACAATGCTGGACACATGATCATACGGTGCTGGACACATGTATGGGACCAAGCCTGCAGATCCCCATCAAGAGTGTCTCTAATGGAAAGCTTGGACTTTGGGGGAAATGATGTGTGAGTACAGATTCACCTCTACACTGGTGGCGAGGGTGCCACTCTGGTCGGGATGTTGGTAACAGGGATAGCTGTGTGGAGCTGGGGATGGAAGGTGCAGGGAAAGGCCTTTCCTTTCTTCTCAATTTTCTAAAAAAGATTCATTTTTATTTATGTGTTTATGTGTGTGTTTGTGTGTGTGTGTGTGTGTGCGCGCACGTGCGTGCTTGTCAGCATGTGCACATGTGTGCAGGTATCTGAGGAGGCCAGAAGGTGTCAAATCCCCTGGAACTAGAATTACAGGCAGTTGTTAGCTGCCAGGTGGGTGCTGGGAACCAAAACGTAGGTCCTCTGCAAGAGCAGAGCATGCTCTCAACCGCTGAGCTATCTTTCCATCCCATATTCTCTACTTTTCTATGAACCTAAAACTACTTTAAAAGAAGAGGGTTTTATTTTTCTTTTTTGAGACAGGGTCTCCCTATAACCCCAGTTGGCTTGGAACTCACTATATGAACATGGCTGGCCTTGATCTCACAGAGATCTGCCTCCCTCTGCCTCTTTGGTGTTGGAATTAAAAGTATGACCACCAAGCTCTTCTAATAATGGTCTTAATAACAACTCCTTCTTTAGGAGTCAAATGCCATAGTCTAACAGCAGGCCATTTACTGGTGCAATTTCCAAACATCTTAACCTGCTCTTATCACCATAATCAGTGGTCTTGCACCAAATCCAAATAAAGCCACAACTAATATCAATCCAAAACTTATCCATATGGGTCAGCAAAATTCGGCCAGTATGAACAATGTGAACACACCTTGCCCAACAAGGAATCCTTTTTCCACCTCCAAAGCCTCTCTACCATCAGTCCACATACATTTGTGAATATGATGATTTGGGACATACAAGAAAGCTGGGCAGTGAGCATAGCTGGGGTACCACTGTTCATTCTCTTATGCTGGCCCCAATCTCCTCGAATTCAGATTTCTTATTCTTTTTTTTTCTACAAAATTATTTTTCTTATTGTTATTAAACTTTTTCCATAAGTCTTACATTATTTCTCAATCAAATCTAGAGTTACTTCCCTTTCCATACCCCCCATCCCACCCGAGTCCCTGCACTCTGCCATACGTGTCCTGCATCTTTTTCTGAATCTTTCCAGAGTTTTTTTTCCAGTTCTTTTATTGTTATTGTTCTCTCCTACTTGTACTACTTCAGTATATATATATATAGTGATATTTATATACATATAAGTATATACATACATACATACACATATGACTTGAATTGGAGGGCTTTTTTTTTTCCTAGAAGATATCATATTT
Organism: Rhizomys pruinosus; assembly: GCA_009823505.1. Classification (NCBI taxonomy): domain Eukaryota; kingdom Metazoa; phylum Chordata; class Mammalia; order Rodentia; family Spalacidae; genus Rhizomys; species Rhizomys pruinosus. Next base: position 199,680 of record VZQC01004575.1, on the reverse strand, counting down.
TCCTTAAGGAAGTGCTCGAAGGCTTCTCCTTGGCAAGCCCAAACAACCATCAATCTTGCACTTGTGCTCCACTTTTGGGTCTTTCCCTTCTGAAGTCACCCAAATGAAGTCCAGTAAGCATGCGTCCTGTCTTGATTCTCCCTGCACTGGCCTCCATGACACAGCCGAGGTACAATTTCTTATTCTTACAAAGTTTGCCATCAACTCCACTTAGTACACTCCACCTAAACCATAAATGGACAGCCTCTTTCAGATTCTCCATTCATAACTCGCTTTTGACTATGTCAACTGAACAGAAACTATTCCAATGGGTCCAGGGTGAACAAACTATCTTGCTGACCAACCAGGATTCTGCCGTCCACTTAGATACTGAGCTTGCTTCCTCTAGTAGACCAGTGGTTGTCTACAGTGCTTCTCCTCAAATTCTTGGTGGGCAGATTCTTTGGTGTCCACTCTTACATCACATCTTTAAATGTATATCATGGACAGAGCAACATCTCTCAAGGAAGGACTAGTTTCACTCTTCATTAAGGTGTGAGTGATAAGTACATTAGGATCCAGGGATTCTCCACTGTCAGCTCACCCACCACTACCTAGGAGCCTAGGCATGGGTCTTTCCCAGAAGAGATCAACTGACCCAGTCACACAGGACTCTAGTGTCAACAGAGTGTCTCACTGTCTTCTAGCTTCTCCCAAATCCACTAATATTTTTAGCAAGACAGTTTGAATTAAGAACTCAGCAACAAGTTTTCTATTAGATATTACTCCGTTTGTTAAATAAATACTGGCATGATAATAGAAGGAAGGAACAAAATAAGTTTCTCATGTAGTTCTCATATATAGTTCTCATACTAAGTTCCCCAATTAATAACAGGATTTAAAAATATTTTATTTTTATTTTATGTATATGAGTGTATCACCTGCATGTATATAACTGCACCCATCTCATGTGATACCCAGGGAGGTCACAAAAGGGCATTAGATTCCCCTGGAACTGAAGTTACAGATGGTTGTTAGCCATCATGTGGGCACTAGGAATCCAACTCAGGTCCTCTGTAAGAATAACCACTGCTCTTAACCCCTGAGCCATCTTTCCAGCCCCCTAACTTGTGATTTTTTAAATTGACTTCCTTTTCCAGTTAAAATGTTACACCCAGAGCACACAGGTAAAGACACTCAAACATAGGGAAAGCATATAATTCAAGAAGATGGGCAACATGTCTCCCTTATATCTAATGTCATGCTTTGTCTTTGTTTTGTTTTTATTGTTAATGTCATGGGTGACTACATGAGCCTTATCTACTCAAGTCTGCTCTCTTTTATGAAGGCATGGAAAGCTTATTTCCTCTTTTTATTATCTAGAGTTTGCTGCTATAACTCCTTGGCTGTTTGAAGCAATGAAGAAGATGAGTAGCAGCTTGTGCAATGGCTCACTGGTTAAGAGCACTGGCTGCTCTTCCAGCACCTACATGATGGTTAACAACTGACTGTAACTCCAGTTCCATGGGGATCTGACACCTTCTTCTGGCCTCCGCAGGCATTGCGTAACACAGGTGCTCTTAGATACAGGCAGGCAATACATTCATACACATAAATTTTAAAAAATAATAAGGGTTTTTTTGAGACAGGGTCTCCCTTTAGTCCCTGGAGCTCACTATGTAGACCAGGCTGACCTTGAGCTCACAGAGATCTGCCTGTCTCTGTCTCCTGAATGATAATTTTTTTTAAAAGATGACTAGAGTCTGCATACCCTGTGTCTACATATTCTTCCACTGAGAAGAGGCTCCATCTTAGAATCAAAGATCCTAAGCACTATCTTGATTTTAAAAACACCAGGATGAATTTTTAAAAGATACTTCAAGATTTTCCAACACATTACATTGGGAAAAGTGAATATTCCTTCACATGCAAAAATATAGTTGAACCCTTGATTTATAAACCATATAAAAATTAAATCGGGCTGAAGAGATGGCCTAGCGGTTAAGAGTGCCGACCACTCTTGCAGAGGACCCGGGTTCGATCCCCAGCACACACATGGCGGCCGAGAACCGTCCAAAACTCCAATTCCAGGAGAACTCCAGTTCCAGGGGAATCCGGCGCCCTCTTCTGACCTCCGCGGCATTGCACGACACAGGTGCACAAACCTGCATGCAGACAGTACATTCATATACATACAGAAATAAAAAACAAATTTTTTTTAATTAAATCAAAATAAATCTTAGGTATAAGTATGAACTAAAGTTATACAAAGATCAGAGGAAAGCATACATGAAATGATCTCTTATATATGACTCCAGAAGCCCAGACAAAAAAATTTAAAGATAAATATATTACATTAAAATTTCTGTGTATTGGGCTGGAGAGATGGCCTAGCGGTTAAGAGCACCGACAGCTCTTGCAGAGGACCTGGGTTCGATACCCAGCACCCACATGGTGGCTGAGAACCATCTTTAACTCCAGTTCCAGGGGAATCCGACACCCTCTTCTGACCTCCGAGGCATTGCACAACACAGGTGCACCAACCTACATGCAGATAGTACATTCATATACATAAAAACACTCCAATTAAAAAATAATTCTGTGTATCAGAGGACACAGTCAACTGAAGGAAAGGACCTCCTATAGGATGGCAGAAAAGGTTCGTAAATGGTTTATCTGACAGTATACAAAGAATTCGCCCAAGTCAACAGCCAAAGCCAAGCAACCTGATCAATCAGCGTGAAAGCAGTTGAAAGACATAGTTCCAGAAAAAGTAGGAAAACTGTCAACAAGCCCATGAATAGTTGTTAACATCAGTTATTAAGGAAATGTAAATCAAAATCATAATGAGCAACCACCTTACTCACAATAGAATCCTATATTAAAAACAATCCACCTGGAAGATAGCAAGAGTTGGCAATGATGAGGGGAAATTTGGGCCTTGTGCCCTGTTGGAGGGAATGCAACAGAGCGCAGCTGCTTTCCAAATCAGTATGGAAGTTCCTCAAAAAACTAAAAATAGAATTCCCATATGATCCGGCAATTGTGCTTCTGAGTATATATCCAAATTGAAACCAAGAGGGTCGAAGAAATATTTGTGCTCCCATATTCATAGCAATCTAAATGCCCATCCTCACAAGAATGAATGAGCAAGCAAATGTGGTAAATACGCATAATGGAATTCAGCTTTAAAACGAAGAAAGTTCTGACATGGGCTCCATTACAGATGAACCTGGAGAACATTGTGCTACTTAAATAGTGACAAAAGGTAAAGTTCCACATGATTCTATTTTTATGTAGTACTTAGAGTTAGAAAAATTCCTAGAGACAGAAGGTTGAATGGTGTCAACAAGAGGCTGGAGATGGTTTAATGGACATGGTATTGCAATTTTGTGAGAAAAATTAAAAAGTACCAGATATCTGTTATACAGCAATATAAATGTACTTGCTACTGAACTGTACATTTAAAAATTATTAAGATGACAAATTGTGTCATTTGACATTAAAAAAAACAGATAGTGCATTTAAAAATTATTAAGATGGCAAACTGTATGTCATTTGCCATTAAAAAAAACAGATAGTTCATGCCATGTGGCACTCATCATAGTGACTCATGATCTAGTTGGCATCTGAGGTTGGCTTGAAACAGGACACAGCTCAAGCTATGAGCCAGACTACTTTCAGAAATAACAGGAGATCCAAGGGCCACTTGAGGGCCCAGCAGTGGCTTACCCTGCAGGACAGGTAATTATTGTAACTTTTAAGGATTTGGTCAAGAGGTATCACTGCTTTACAAAAACAAAACAAAACTAAGTACCATGGGTATAAATAGGATAATAGTCATAAAATTGCAGAAGCGTTTTACCAAAGAGAATATTTTAAGTAAAGGAAACACATGACCACTCATGTCATTACACTACTTCTACAAACATAGATCATTAAAAGGAAATTTATCTGCTTAGTGTGGGCTAAATATCTATTGATGATAGGTCCTTTGCCATAGCAAATAATATCTAGCTTCCAGAAACCAAGCTTTAAAAGCTCACTTTGTACAACTGTTGAAGTCGGTCATTACATTTCTTTTTGGCACTGGATCCTGCAGCTTCTGTTAATAGCAGTCAACTGAGGTAATTCTAGCTTAATTTTGCAAATGTTCTAATGGCAGCAAAAATATGTAGCCCATAAATCATAATGATACTCAGCAACAAGCTTGACTTTGCAGAGCCATAAAAGTATGGCAGCCACAGTTCCCACTGCTCCTAAACATCCTTGGCTGGAAATGATTTTTATTATTTAGAGAAATGAAAGTAATTTTGTGGAAACAAATTCTGTTACAGTTGATATCCACACAGCAAAATGTGTTCAATTCCAGAACCCTAGATTCAAATTTTGTGGTCAGCATTTTATGTTATGATTTTATTTCACAAATAAATCAATTTTAATACATACTATTTTGCATTTACATAGTGCCTCTTAAGGAATCTTTAATATTTTACAGAAATTCCATCTCAATCCCCACAGTAACCCTGTGAGGAAGGTGTCACTCCATTTTACAATACAGGAAGAGAGAAACACAGAGGGGCTGTGTGACTTAGTCAGGGTCACACCACAAGTTCACTGAATAACCAGGACCCTTGCAGCTTTCAATCAAATACCTCACAAAAGACTAGTTCATAAAAAAAAAAAAACTGTCTTTAAAGAAGTTATCAAAGGAGCTTAGTGTGGATTTAGAATGTGAGATTATGTGAGATTCTGGATTAAATCCCCAGCACCACACACACACACACACACACACACACACACACTCACAGTCGACAGTATTGTATTATAAGATAAGACCCTATTGCTAAGGATATCACACACTTTGGTTGTAGGATACATTGAAATCCAGCAGGCACTGAGCTGGGAGCTTCCTTGTTGATGGCTAGCTTCTTTGTGCTGGAAGATGCTGTGCAGGGTGCTGGGGACAAAAGCCAGCAATGATCTTACCTAGCAGTGAACTCTCCAAGTTGCAGTACTGACCTTCCAGGCAAAATGTGCCCAGTGGTGCAATAGTGGCACACCTACTATGTGAGTAACCAACCACTTTCTGCTCGGCTTTGAGGCTTGCTCCACTGGAGGGAATTCATGCCTGGCACTGAAAACTGGGTCAAAGCCTGTGTGGCTGGGGAGGTTATATTTCCTAAGGAGGAATCTACTACTTGGTAAATGTACATAGTGTTAAATTGCATCCCAAATATTTATTTTTAGATAAATGCTACTTTTAGCCTGGCTCAGAGATCTCTATTTGCAGTGAGTGATGGTTAATTTGGCTAATTCAATGACTCATAACTGGTCAGGTCCCAAGAATAAATGACACTTGTGTCATTTATTCTTGGGACTGAGGAGGACATTTGTAACACTCTCTCTGAGGCTCAGGGAACATTGTGAAAACGGGGGCAGAAAGATTATAACAGACAGATGATGGTAAGGGGCTCTGTGAAATGCCATCTTCTGGATACAACATGGTTGTCGCAAGCATGAACTCACAACAGCAGTGGCTATCTGCACAAGACTGGGCCATCATGAGTCAGGAAGGGGCCACAAGGCCCTGAGAAGCTGTAAGCAGTGGCTGGTTGCTGGAGGAGGAGAATCACGAGTCATATCTCTCAGTGTGAAACCCACTAGTAAGCTTCCCTAGCTCAAGCAAATAGCGCTTTATCCATGCTCATCTGACAACCCTAGTTGGTTGCAGTGACACACACACAAATACACACATGCACACACACACACGCACACATACATGCACACACATGCACACACATGCACACATACATGCACACACATGCACACATGCCACACACACACACAAGAGGGAGACTTATTTAGACAAAGGAGTTTGGTGAGAGGAGGAAGGGAGAACAGAAGAGAGTAGGGTTTGAATAAGGACATTATTTCAGACCTATGGATGTGGTGAAAAAAAAAAGAATAAGGACATTATAAATCCTAAAAGGATAAAAATAAAAGAATAAATATTGTGTTATGAAAATGAAGTCTTTCTACTGCCATCAAAGAGAGAGAAAACCCCTACGTGATGTGGTGGTTGGAGGCCGCCAGACATGCACTGGTATTTTCTTCTTTCTTTCCTTAAAGCCTCCTGACTGTTGTCCTAAGTGGTCTAAAGATAAAACTTCCAGGTAGAAACCAGACTCCAAAGTGAGATGCAACCTAGAACACTTGCTTCTGGTTATGATCATTTATAGAACTTTTATTCCAATACAAAGTATGGGAATACACACAATGAGAATACACACATCCACAGTTATACGGTGGTCAGCCTCACTTGCAATTGAGTCTTGCCACTAATGGAAATGTGAGCCAGCCAATGCCAGCCTCGTGGTGCTTTTCAAAAGGTCAGTTTTCTTACTATTTCTGCCCCAACCCTAACCCTGTATGTTTTTGAAAGTATATTGAGTTTCTTGCTGGACATGGTGGCACATGCTGTTAATTGCAGCATTCAGGAGGCAGAGGCAGGCAGATTGTAAGTTCAAGGCCAGCCTGGTCTACATAGTGAGTTCCAGGACAGCTGGGGCTACAGGGGAGACCCTATCTCAAAAAGACCAAAAAAAAAAAAAAATATTGAGATTCTAGGTTAACTTCAAAATGTTTTCCTTTTTCTTTCTTTCTTTTTTTTTTTTTTTTTTGGTATTTTTGAGACAGAGTTTCCCTTTAGTCTCAGCTGGCCTGGAGCTCACTCTGGCTGGGCTTGAACTCACAGAGATCCGCCTGCCTCTGTCTCCCAAGTGCTAGGATTGAAGGCGTGCGCCACCACGCCTGGCCCAAAATGTTTTTTTATACACCACTGCATTCAGTGCCATTCCTCTGAATCGGGGCCAGAGAGGGCACCGTGTGGCGCAGCAGATGGCAGCTGTAGGAGGCGAGCAGAGGGCAAAGCTTAGCTCTTGTTCCACATCTTGTGGTTTCCTGGAAGAAAACATCCCAGCCCTGTGCCCTAGAATAGTTTGGGCCTGCCAAGGCAGCCAGGCAGCCAGCTTGGCTTAGCTTTCCAGAGTCACCGAGCATGGCAGAAGTGCCTGTACACCGTCAAGAGATAGCAAAGTAGCAAAGTCCATTTGAGAAGGTTGCTAGGGCAGACCACCAAGGCTGGAACCAAAAAAGCTAGTTTTTCCTGCTCCTCCCCTCCTGCCTCCCCTTCTTTAACGTAGTCTCAGCCCATTTTCATAGTAGGACCTGGTGTGGGGAGTTAAAGAAAGAATGCCCATAAGTGAGGCTGTTAAGACTAAGTTAATTTCTAGTCTTTGTTGTTGTTGTTGTTGTTGTTTTGTTTTGTTTTGTTTTGAGACTGGGTCTCCCTGTAGCCCCAACTGTCCTGGAACTCGCTATGTAGACCAGGTTGGCCTTGAACTCTCAGAGATCCGCCTGCCTCTGCCTCCTGAGTGCTAGAATTAAAGGCGTTCACTACCACGGCTGGCAATTTCTAGTCTTAAAATGTAGGATCACATTTTGGTCCTGAGCTTCCTCTCAGCCAAGGCAAAGCAAGTAATGCATTTATTCCTGTGATTCCTGAATCTCATTTTGACCTTATTTTTCATGAATAATCGCAATTTTTCTTAGTAATACAGGAAAGGCAAATTCTCTCTAATGAGTCTTCAACAGAAAACTGCAGTTGAAAGACCAAAGACCTTTGGATGGCCAGCAATATTAAAAACAATTAGTTGGGCTGGGGAAAGCACAGAGGGTAAAGTGTTTGCAGTGTACGTGTGAGAACCTAAGTTCACCCCCAGACGCCAGGTCAAAGGCTGGATGTCATGAAATCCCACACCTGCCTGAGGACCTTTTTGCAAGATGGTTGCTGGAGTGGAGTAAAGTCCATTTTCTGCAAGGATGTGACTGACACTTGAGAGGCTATCCGTGGTCCACTAGACGATCCTACCGTCATGCACCTACAAGCAGCACGAAACAAACTCAGGGGGTTTTAAGAAAAGGACAAAGTTTTGGAAGGAAAAGTGATAATGAGGGTAAGGAGGAATTGGAAGGGAGGGGTGAGAGTGAATTTGATCAAAACACATTGTACGTATGTACGAAACTCTCAAGTTGATTATTATTGTTGTTGTTGTTGTTTTGTGTGTATGAGTGTATTGCCTGCATATATGTAAGTGCACCTGTGTCATACAGTGCTTGAGGAGGTCAGAAGAGTGCATCAGATCCCATGGAACTGGAGTTACGGATGGATGGTTGTTAGCTGCCATGTGGGTGCTGGGAATCAGACCTGGGTCCTCTACAAGAGCAGCCAGTGCTCTTAACTGCAGAGCCATCACTCCAGCCCCAAATAACTTAAAAAAATAATAACTGGGCATGCTGGTACACAATTGTTTTTTTTTTTATTTTTTTTATGTGTTTCATACATAATTTTTCAGTCAGTCTAAATTGCCATTACACCCGCTTCTCCCTTGGGACCCTCCCTCTCACAGCCCTACCCCAGTTCACACCTCTGTCATTCCTGCTCCCCCCACCCCCACCTCTGCTCACTCCTCAGTGCCCAGCTCCTCCCCTGAGCTCTAGTCAGCCTACCTGGAGTCTCTCTCTCTCTCTCTCTCTCTCTCTCTCTCTCTCTCTTTCTCTCTCAGTCTTTTTGAGACAGGAGGCCAGGTCTTCCTCACCTGACCACCATCTTCTGCCAATATTTCCTCAGCCAGGGTTGGGCTCTGCTGCCCATTTCTACAGTTCTGTGCTGGGTTTTTGTCCAGCTGAGCTTGCATGGGTCTTGTGCTTGCTGATACCAATGCTGTAGGTTTATATGAACCGGGTCCTAGGAGTTCATAGGATTCATTTCCATTTGGTCTTGCATCACCTCCCTGGCTCCTAAAATCATTCTGTCACCTCCCTGGCTCCTAAAATCATTCTGTCCTCTCTTCTGCAATGTTTCTTGAGCTCTGGGTGCATGAAGCATGAAGGTATGAAGAGCCCACACTCTGTAGACTCCTAATCTTTATGGTTTGGCCATTCAGGCCTTTTTGGATTCCTGGTCTCCTGTTTCATGGAGAAGCTTCCTTAACAAGAGTTAGGAGGTAGTTAATGCCTTCTTGGGTCCTTGTTCTATGATGCTTGGGTCTTGTGTGTAGAGGCTGCATTGTAGATGTGTTGCCTAGGCATGAATCATTCACAGACCATGTCTGTGTGTGTCCCGTTGTGGGACTCTATACTATTCTCATCTGGAGCAAAAAACCTTCTTTTCTGAGTGGTGTCTGGGATATTATTCTGTAAATATAAGGCTACTTCTTTTGAAGTTAATAAAATGTTTACCTTAGCCTAGGGGTGTGGAATTGTCTAAGGTCTATGATGTGCACACCTGGCTATGTTAACATTACCACACATGAGTTTCCTTCCACTGAGTAAGCTTTAGGTCCAATTTGTTAGCAATTTATTTCCCCCAAGACAGAAGTGCTGGGGCATGGAATGGGAAGTGACTCTAAATTGGATTGAGAAATTATGTATGATGTGTGAAAAAGTTTAATAACAATAAAAAATATATTTTAAAAAAGAAGTGCTGCTATTGCGCTGATGTTGTATGCTGGTCATTGACATAGATATCTGGTCTTGAGGCTGATGTTGGACCATCTGTTGACGATCTCCCTTAGTGGCTTGCATAGTGCTCTCCACAGCTATGAGAGCTGGTCTTCAGGGCTTGTAACTTCCAGGTCAGATCCAGCTCCACTGCTCAAGATCCAGTCTCCAAAGTTTGTCCTTTCTTCAGCAATAGGTTCTTACATTCAGGTTCTAGGAAGCGATCAAGGGCTGTGTTATAGCTTGTGTAATTATGGGAGTCTCTTGGACTACCCTGGCCAACAACTGAAAGGAAGGTTTCTCCTGTCTAGTACTGTTTCTTCTTTTTCTTCTCCTTTTTTTTTTTTTGTCTTTTCAAGACAGGGTTTCTCTGTAGCCCCAGCTGGGGAATTCACTCTGTAGACCAGGCTGGCCTTGAACTCACAAAGATCCACCTGCCTCTGCCTCCCGAGTGCTAGGATTAAAGGTGTGCACCACCACGCCCAGCTCATACTGTTTCTTGATATGCAACCTTCATCTTTCCTTTTGGATTCATGTAGAGGTATTGTGTGTGTATTTTGTCAATAGATTGTTAGACTAATATGATTCTCTCAGGTATTTTACCCTAGCAAGGCATGATTTATCTCCCCTCTCTCCTTTTACCTGTCATCTCTCCTCCATGCCTTCTCCATCCCCATTTCTCCCTTCTTATTGCCAGTGTCCCATGGCCCCACTTCTCTTGGGCTCCTTTGTCCCTCTTTGTCCCCCCTTTCCTTCTATAACCCTTCCACTCTTTTCCCATTTAGATATCCTGATTTCGTCTATTCCTCCCTTAGTAACACCTGTCACCAACTAGCCTTCTGTCACAGGTTCCCCTTTCCATTTACCTTCTTGGTTCTTTTTCATTTACAGTAACCTGCAGTTACATCATGGTATGTACTTACATATATGGATTTGGTGCTAGGATCCAAAAATGAGGGACTGCATTTTTCTGGGACTGTGTTACTTCACTTAGCATAACAGTTTCTAGTTCCATCCATTTACCTGCAAATTTCATGCTATCATCTTTTTTTTTCTTTACCACTGCATAGAATTCCATTTTGTAAATGTACCACATTTTCATTATCAACTCATCAGTTGATGGATATTTAGGTTGTTTCCAGCTCTTCACTATTATGAAAAGAGCTACAGTAAATATGGTTGGGCAGGTATATCTGCAATAGGATGAGTCTTTTGGATATATACCCAGGAGTGGTATGACTGGGTCAAATGGTAGGTTCATTTTTAGCCTTTTAAGAGTTCTCCACACTGCTTTCCATAGGGGTTGCATAAGTTTGCAATCCCACCAGCAGTGAATGAATGTTCCCCTTTCTCCATACCCTCTCCAGCATTTGGTATTATATGTTTTCTTGATCATGGCCAGTCTTACCAGGGTAAGATGAAATCTTAAAATGGTTTTAATTTGTATTTCCTTTATTACTAAGGATGTTGAAATGTTGAACACTTTTTTTTTATTCTTTTTGAGACAGGGTCTCCCTGTAGCTCCAGCTGTCCTGGAACTCACTATGTATACCAGGCTGGCCTTGAACTCACAAAGATCCCCCTGCCTCTGCCACCCAAGTGCTAGGATTAAAGGTGTGTACCACCACACCCGACCTGAACACTTTTTAAGATGTTTCTTAACCATCTTTATTTCCTCTCTTTAGAAATCTCTGTTCAGATCTTTAGTCCGTCTTTTAATTGGATCATTTGTTTTCTTGATCCTTTGATTTTTGAGTAATTTATATACTCTGGATGTTAATGCTCTGTCAAATGTATCACTGGTGAAGATTTCCTCCCACTCTATGGATTTTCCTCTTCACTTCTTTGTTTCTTTTGCTGTACAGATGCTTTTTAGTTTAATAAGGACCCACTTGTTGATTATTGACCTTATTTCCTGTGAAACTACTGTCTTTTTTAGAAAGTCTTTTCCTACACCTATATCTTGTAGGTTATGGCCAGTGTTTTCTTCTAACATTTTCAGAATTTTATGTTTAACATTGAGCTCTTTGATACATTTAAAGTTGACTTTTGTGCAAAGTGAAAAATAGTTTAGTTTCATTCTTCTACAAGTGGTGATCCAGTTTTGCCAGCACCATTTGCTGGAGATGCTGCCTCTCCTCCACTGAATGCTTTTGGCTCCTTTGTCAAATATCAGGTGGCTGAAATTGCATGTACTCAAATTTGTGTCTTCAATTTTGTCCCATTGATCTACAGGTCTATTTTTGTGCCACTACCATGCTGTTTTTATAACAATAGCTCTGTAATACAGTTTGAAATCTGGTATAGTAACCCCCTCCCCTTACATTATTCTTTATGCTCAGGGTTGTGTTGGCAATCCAGGGTCTTTTATGTTTCCACGTGAATTTTAGGATTTATTTTTTCTAATTCTGTGAAGAAAGTCATGGGGATTTTGATTGGGATTGCATTGAATCTATGTATTTACTTTGGGTAGGATGGTCATTTTTACTATATTAATTCCTCTAATTCATGACCATGGGATGCCCTTCCATCTTCTGGTGTCTTGCTCAATCTCTTTCTTCAAAGATTTAAAATTTTCATTATAGAGATCTTTAATGTCTTTGGTCATGTTTGTTCCAAGATATATTATCTTATTTTTTTAGGATATTGTGAATGGGAGGGTTTCCATGTACTCTTTCTCCAACTGCTTGTTACTGACATATAGAAAGGCTACTGCTTTTTGTATATTAATTTTATAACCTGCCACTTTACTGAGCCTGTTCATCATTTCTAGGAGTGTTTTGGTGGAATTTTTGGCATCCCTTAGGTATAATGTTATATTATCTACACAAAGGGATAGTTTGATCTCTTCTTTTCCAAATAGTACTTCTTTAATTTCCTTCTCTTATTTTATTGCTCTAGCAAGAGTTTCAATCACTGTATTGAAAAGGAGTGGAGATAGTGAGCAGCGTTGCTGGGTTCCTGACTTTAAGGGTAATGCTTCTAATTCTTCTCCATTTGGAATAATGCTGGCTGTGGGTTTGTTGTATATAGCTTTAATTATGTTGAGGTATGTTCCCTCCAGTTCAGTTCCCTCTAGGACTTTAAACACAAAGCCATGTTGAATTTTGTCAAAGGCCTTTTCTGCATCAATTGAGATGACCATGTGGTTTGTGTATTTGAGTCCATTTTTATGATTTATGACATGTATTGATTTACATTTGTTGAACCATCCCTGCAGCTCTGGAATAAATCTGACTTGGTCACCTTTTCGATGTATGCCTGTATGTAGTTTGCAAGTGTTTTCTTGAGAAATTTTGCATTTATATTCATTAAAGATATGGGTCTATAGTTTTCTTTTTGGGTTGTACCTTTGCCTGGTTTTGGTATTAGAGTGATTCTGGCTTCATAGAAGGAATTTTGGAGATTTCCCTCTCTTTCTATCCTTTTGAATTACTTAAGTAATATTGGTTGTAGGTGCTCTTTAAATATCTGGTAGAATTCCACCTTAAATCCATCTGGGCCTTGGCTTTTTTCGGTTGGGGAGTTTTGTATTGCTATTTTAATTTCCTTATATGTTATGGGTCTGTTTAGGCTGTTGATCTCTTGGTTAAGTTTTGATGATTCCCATCATTTCAGATATTTATCCATTTCTTTTAGGTTTTCAAATTTAATAGAATATAGGTTTTTAAAGTATTCACGTATAAATGTCTTGGATCTTTTGTTATCTGTTGTGATGTTTCCCTTTCATCTCTAATTTTGTTGACCTGGAGTTGCTCTTTCTTTCTTTTGGTTAACTGGACTAAGTGTCTGTCTATCTTGTTTATCCTTTCAAAGAACCAACTCTTAGACTCATTGGTTCTTTGTATTATTGTCTTTGTTTCCATTTCGTTAATCTCTGCTCTGATTTTTGTAATTTACTCTTGTCTGTTGGGTTTGAGATTAATTTGTTGCTATCTCTCAAGTGTCTTGAGTTGCAACTTTAAGCCATTTATTTCTGCTTTTTTTAATTTAATGTAGGCAGTTAGAGGTACAAATTTCCCTCTTAGGACTGCCTTTAAAGTGTCCCAGAGGTTTTTTTGTGTTGTCCTGTTTGTTTAATTCCAGGAATACCTTTATTTCTTTCTTAATTTCTCATTTGACCCATTCATTATTCAGGAGTGTGTTTTTTAGTCTCCATGAGTTCATTTAGTTACTAGGGCTTTTTCTGCTATTGATATTAAGCTTTATGGCATTGTGGTCTGATTGAATGCATGGAATTATTTCAAGTTTTTGTACTTGTTGAGGTATGTTCTATGCCGCTGTATGTGGTCAGTTTGGGAGAAAGTCCCATGGGATGTGAATAGAAAGTATATTCTTTGGTGCTTGGGTGGAATATTCAATAGATGCCTGTTAGGTCCATTTCGTATATTGTATTGTTCAGTCCTGATGTCTCTCTGTTTAGTCTTTGTCTGGTTGACCTATCTAATGGACATAGTTGTGTATTGAGGTCCCCTCCTACTAGTGTGTTGGGATTATTCTGTGCCTTAAAGTCCTGTGTAATTGTGTTTATGAAGTTCAGTGCACCAGAATTTGGTGCTTATAAATTCATGATTGTGATATCTTCTTGGTTAATTGTTCATTTGATAAGAATGAAGTGACTCTCTTTATCTCTTTAGATTAGTTTTAGTTTGAAGTCTGTTTTGTCTGATATTAGAATAGCAACTCCTGCTTGCTTCTTAGTACCAGTTGCTTGAAATATTTTTTCTATTCTCTCACCTTAAGATAGTGCCTGTCCTTGAAGGTGAGATAGGTTTCTTGTAGACAACAAAAAGATGGATTTGTTTCTTAATCCATTCTACTATTCTATGCCTCTTGACTGGGGAGTTCAGACATTGATATTAAAGTTATTATTGAGAGATGTATATTGCTTCCCATTATTTTAGTTTCTGTTTACATTCTTATTCTGGGATTGTATTTTCACCTTTGGACCTTCATTAACTACTTTCAGTTGCTGCTTGGGTATAGTCATTCCTTTTTTCCACTCTTTGTATTGCTTCAAGTATTCTCTGAAGGACTGGTTTTCTGGACATGAATTCTTTCAACCTATTTATATCATGAAAGATTTTCCTTTATCCTTCAACTACAATAGACATTGTTTCTGGGTAAAGTACTCTGGGTTGGCATGTATAGTTATGTAGAACTGGAAATACTTTGGGCCAAGCTTAGCCTTCATTGCATTGAAAAGTCAGCTGTAAAAGAAAAAAAGAAAAAGAAAAGTCAGCTGTAATTCTGATGGGTTTTCCTTTATATGTGACTTGTTTTTCTTTTGTTTTGTTTTCTTTTGTTTTGTTTTTGAGACAGGGTCTCCCTTTAGTCCTAGCTGGCCTGAAACTCAGTATGTAGACCAGGATGACCTTGAATTCACAGAGACCCTCCTGCCTCTGCCTCCCAAGTGCCAGGATTAAAGGTGTGGGCCACCACGCCTGGCTTAAAGATGGTTCTTAGCTGCCACGTGGGTGTTGGGAATCTAACCCAGGTCCTCTGCAAGAGCAGTTGGTGCTCTTAATGGCTGAGCCATCTCTCCGGCCCATGACTTTTTTTTTCTTTTGAAGCTTTAAGTATTCTCTCTTTGTTTTGAAGAACTAGTGTTTTTACTATGATATGGCATGGATAATTTCTTTTCTGGTCTTGTCTATTTGGTGTTCTATGTGCTTCTTGTATTTTTATAGGTATGACTTGCTTTAATTTGGGGAATTTTTCTTCTACAATCCTGTTTAAGATCTAATCAATACCATTATCCTGAGATTCTTCTCCTTCCTCTATACCTATGATGCGTAGGTTTGGTAAATTCATGGTGTCCCACATTTCCTAATTATTCCATTTCTGGTTTTTTTTTTATTTTTTCATAATATTTGCTTGAATAATTCAGTTCTTCCACTTTATCTTCCAGTGTTGATATTCTATTTTCTACTTCATTCATTCTGTTACTGAGCCTTACTCCTGTTCTTTCCAGGTAGCTTATTGAGTTTTTCACTTCCTTTTTCATTTCAGCCTGAGTTTTATTCAGTATTTATATCTCTTTTGTGAATTCACTCTGAAGTTTATCATTACCCTCTTTTAGTTTATCCCTATCTTCTTTTAGTTCTTTGATTTGTTTATTTGCTTGTTCTTTAAATTCCTTTGATCATGTCTATGATAGTTCTTTTAAATTCTGTGTCCTGGGTTACATCTAAGGGGTCCTCATTGTAGCCCTCTTCTACAGGATTGGTAGTATTTAGTGGAGACATATTTTTATTTAGAGTGTTCATGGTTTTTTTTTCATTGTGATTTTGGCATGTGGATTTCTTTTGTTGTTTGTGGTTTTGGTATGAAGTTCAAGTGTTTCTCTGTTGAATTGAAGACTGACTTTGCTTGTGTTCTTCAGGTGCCTTTGTTGTCTTCTTATTAGGTATGAAAGGCTGGTTGGTCTAGGCTTTAGGTTCTCACATCTGCTTTTGTACTGGAGGGACGAGCTAATTCTGGCCCAGCTAGTCAAGAGCTCCTCCAGAGGCCCAAGTAGGTATCAATCAGGCAGATTTGAATACACTGGGCCCCATACCACATGAAGCCTGAAGCTGAGGGAGATGCCCAGGTGTTCCTTAGCTAGGGAATATGGAGTCAGGAATGCCATTGCCACAGCACAGTTTGGGGCTCTCATCACCTAGTGGAGGTCAACCTCATGCCCTCACTGGGAGAGTGGAACCCACAGAATCATCACACCACGTGGGGTCTGCCTACTGGCTCTCCAGGGCTGGTTGCAAACATCTGAATCTGGGTCTGGGGCAGGGGAGCTTAGCCTGGAGCCTAGGAAGGGGCCCATGTGTTCCTGAGCCAGGGAGTAAGGAATCTGGAATGTGGCCTGGGGCAATTTGGGGCTCTCATCACTGAGCTGACGTCAGTCTCATGCAGTCCCTGGGAGAGTGGAACCCACAGAACCACCTCCTCTAGTACACAATTGTAATCCCATCACTGAGAGAAGAGACAGGAGGATCCTTGGAATTGCCTGGCCAGCCAGCCTAGCCTACTTGATAAGTTCCAGGCCAGTGAGAGACCCTATCTCAAAAGAGGAGGTGGATGGCTCCTGAGGAATGACGCCTGAGGTTGACCTTGGAGCTCCACACACAAGATCACACACCACACACACACACACACACACACACACACACACACTGAACTCAATAAATAACAATAGGAAAGGAAAACAAGTCACCTAACATGATAGCTAAGATTTAGAAAGAAAGGTCTGTGTCCACTGTTGCCTTCACTTCTTAAAGAACACTCTATATGACTCTTCTGAGACACGGACACTCGGTAACTTACCCAGGACACACAGCTAATGAGTGGAGGGGCTTGCCCTTGACTGCATCTGTTGGTTCTTCATGTCCTCACCACCAAGCACTTCTTTAAGAGTGATGGCCTGCAGTACCACAGTGTATCAGTTACTTTTCTGTTGCTGTGATAAAACACCATGACCAAAGGAACTTATAAAAGGAAGAGTTTATTTGAGCTTATGATTGACGGTTCCAGGGAATTAGAGTCCATCGTGGCGGGAGGCATGGTGGCTGGAGCTGGAGCAGCAAGCTGAGGGTCACATTTCACAATGAGCACAGGAAGCAGAGAGAACGAGTGGAGACCGTGAGGCTTGTTAAACTCACTAAGCCTGCCCCCAGTGACATACTTCCTCTAGCACAGCCACACCTTCTAAGACCTCCAAGAACGGTGCCACCAACTGGAGACAAAATGTCTGAATACTTAAAGCCTATGAGGGACACTCATTCAAACCACCACACACAGTAAGTGCCCAAGATCTCAACAGCCACTGGTAAACACATGTCAACAAAGCACCTTATCATCATACTGGAAGTCAAAAGCATTATGTGTTCAACAACTTTAATTTTTGTGTCTGAATGTTTTGCCTCCATGTAAGTATGTGCAGCATGTACCTCATGCCCTCAGAGAACAGAAGAGGGCATCAGATCTTAAATTCTTGTTTGTACTTTATCCTAGTATATTACTAGAATCAAAGCAAACATACCAGGCTGGGGGCTGGACAGGTGGCTTGCTATTCCTTCAGAGGACCTAGGTTTGATTCCTAGCAACCACATGACAGCTGTCCTTCTCTTCCAGCCCTTGAGGGTACTATGCAAATGCCACTAGTTTAGGTATAGGCAATCAAAACACTTGCACAAATAAAAAAATAATAAATCATTTTTTTTCAAAACCATACTGGGCTGGTCTTAGCTCAGCAGTTCCTTTGACAGTGCATCAACCACATAGATGGTGTCTGTCAAGGGTGTAAATGTGCCTCAACCAAATGAAACAGGTCATATTTGCAAAATTCTGTGGTTTTGCTTTTCCATAGGTTGCAACTCTCACCTAGAATAGAAAAGGTTTTATCATTGCCTGTGAGAACTAAAGTAGCTGTTGATTCTAGAAAGTACATCCTTAAATAGACTGAATTTTTAATTAAATTTTGCAACTCTGTAGGAAGTAACATTTTTTTTTCTTACTTGCAAGAGGAACTTTTCCTTTGAAGCCTGTGGGAAATAGGAGAGAAATAAACATGTTTACTTAGTCACATATGTTGTCCTTTCCTGTAAAATTGAACAGTGGTATTAGGTGAATGCCCACAAAGCATCTTAAAGGCTAAGGAAGGATTAAGCTAAAGGCTAAACTCTGAGACAGGTTTATGTATCCTGCGGTGCACTTTCCTTAGGCTTAACATCTTTTAGCCTATCTTTGGAGAATATCAGAGGACAAAGTTTCTGCCGTGAAACAGAATTAAGCAACTTAGTTGAATTCGTATTTAAGGCAAGGTTTACCTTCATTAAGACAGTTTCAGAAACAGCTGTCGATCAGGGGTCCCACCAGCCAACTGAGAAGCAGCTCTATTGGAAGGGCAGGGTCTCCCATTCCTCCCGTCGGCGACACCAAAGCCAGTCTTTATAGAAAATGTAAGTACACAGACCTATAGATCAATTCATTGAGTCGTTCCAAACTGAGTCTAGGCATGCTTGGCAAAATGTTGCACAGGTGAAAAAAATAGGACAGTTTATCTTAAGAATTGGTTAAGTTTATAGATTCTACAGGGTCCATTTCCAGCAGTGTGTGAGTCATGAATAATTATTTGACCGAAGTAACTAAAGAGTAAAGGTGCTGTTCCTGCCCTCTTTTCTTTTTTAAGTGAAAGTAGAGGGAAGCTTGTTCAAATTAATGTCAATTCATATTTGTATAGAAATTTAACCAGTTTTAACTTTTTTTTTTTGGTATTTTCGAGACAGGGTCTCCCTGTAGCCCCAGCTGTCCTGGAACTCACTCTGTAGACCAGGCTGGCCTTGAACTCACAAAGATCCGCCTGCCTCTGCCTCCCAAGTGCTAGGATTAAAGGCATGTGCCACCATACCCGGCAGTTTTACCTTCTTAAAATAGATTTCTCTGTATGTTACTGCTATTCATAGTATATTTATTAGCATATATAAATCGCACAGAATAATGGGTTTCATTATGAAATTTTAATATATGTAGTATATTTTGATTATAGTCATCCCTGTTGCCCCCTCTTGCCCCGTCCCACTCCACTGATCCTCTTCCTCTTTCCAATTAGTTCCCTTCTAATTCCAGGGTGTGTGTGTGTGTGTGTGTGTGTGTGTGTGTGTGTGTGTGTGTCTGTGTCTGTGTCTATGAGTTTAATTAGGGTTGCTTGCTTACGGGAGCATGGGAGAGGGATGGGAGAGGGATTATTTACAGGAGCATGGGGACATTATCAGCCGCTATATTGAAGAAATGTCTTTGCTTCCCCCTGCAACCATTAACTGACCACAGATCCTCTAGGATGCTGTTTTGTTTTTCATTGTCTGAGACGATGTCGTGCTATGTGGTCCAGGCTGGTCTTGAACTCATACTCTTCTTCCTGCCTCTTCCCCTAGTGTGGGGATTTCAGGCATGTACCACCACACCCAGTTTTATATTATTTTAAAGGTCTCCACTGCAGAACTTACATTGTTTTAAATTGTCATGTTTTATGGACCATGAATTATCAGAATGCAATTTTTCAGAAATGGTACTGAGGAACTATCAGTGAAAAATTTATGTTGATATTTTTTAATTCACTCTATAACTAAAATTCCCAGTATTCAGTTCAATCAAATGAATACTTTTAGAATTTTACTTCAGTATACATACAAATTTATATATAATGGACTTTTCTTCTTTTGAAGAAAGCAAACATAATATAATAGAAACTAAGGTGGCACAGGAATTATGTTGACTCCAGGCGGAAAATCATTTATATCATGTCTACTTACTTAATGATAATAAAGGTTTACCTTTTTTCTTTAATTTTACTGTGCTTGGCCCTTGACATTTCAAGAAGGCATAGATGTGTCTAATGTCAAAGAGCTTTCCAGAATGAAAGGAAGCAGGAGAGACGGCAACACACATACACATGTAATCATCTGTCTTCCACAATGCTTTCCAGAGTGTGTGAAAATGTGAGAAAGGTACTAAAGCATATGACTTAGACAAAGGTGAAATTCACTTGGAGCCATGGCTGGGTGTTTCAGAATTAGCTGCCTTTGTGGGTGGTACCACTTATCATTAGAGCAATAACTCATTTTCATTTATGCTGTGCTAGGATAACCGAGAAAGATTTGTTGTTATTTAAAACCATTATTTGAATCTTGTTGCCTTTTAAAGTGGACTGTTAGTGACATAATTCAAACCAGTAGAAATAAATCTCTAGGGGCTGAGGAGATGGTATTCAGGGCTGACTGAATAGGGAGACAGGTTAAAGAGATGTCTTCAAAACATAGTGAGAGAAACTGTTTGGAAATTGTTGGGTACCATCTAAGAAAAGGTCAACAAAACTGGCAAGAAACCAAACCCTGAATTGTTAAAACTGCCCAGCTGAATGTTTAATGATAGATAAGCCTTAACAGTCAAGTCGGTTGTTTTAACATCCTCCACTATCAGCCACACCTCAGCAGTGGGCTGTGCACATTTATTGTCTTGAGAGAGAGGCTTCATGTGATAGTGGAGGAAACTGACTACTTTTGAATCTTGTTAGAGAGGAATAGTTAAGAGAACCATGGGGTAGACCAGAAGCTCCACAGAAGCAAAACTTCGTGAAGCTTACGAGCAAGTACATAAGCTTTGCAGAAGGTGTTATGTGGAAGCTGAAGGTGACTTCATTCACTCAGATCTTAAGGAGAAACTCAAATTGTCTCGTTATAAATGGTAATGATATGCCAGGCGTGGTGGCGCACGCCTTTAATCCTAGCACTTGGGAGGCAGAGGCAGGCGGATCTTTGTGAGTTCAAGGCCAGCCTGGTCTATGGAGAGTTCCAGGCTAGCTGGAGCTAAAGGGAGACCATGTCTCAAAAAGACCAAAAAAATAATAATAATAATAATAAAATAATAAAATAAATGGTAATGATATGCATTTGGGTTGAAGATGGTCTAGATAAACTGTTTTATTTACTTGAAATAAACTCTTGCACTAATTTCTGAACTCCTTTATAATCTCAGCATATATCAGTTGTTAAAAATAGTCAAATATTTGAGGTCAGTTTATTCATCTAACCTGAAACTATTTCAATAGATCAATGCATTTGGATTAATATATTTTTTTATTTTATTCAATTATTTTAAACTTTTTCTTATTGGATAGAAAATACACTTTTAACTGGGTCTGGTGGTGCAGGCCTTTAATCCCAGCACTTAGGGAGGCAGAGGCAGGCAGATCTCTGTGAGTGCAAGGCTAGCCTGGTCTACATACCAGTTCCAGAACAGCTGGGGCTACAGGGAGACAAAAGGCTCAAAAAGACAAAAATATATATATACACTTTTTGTACTTTTAACTATAGATCTGAGAATTAGCATGATCTCTATTTTCCCAGCTAAATTTTTCTCTTAAAAATATTTGCTGGGGCTGGAGAGATGGCCTAGCGGTTAAGAGCACCAAATGCTCTTACAGAAGACCAGGGTTCGATTCCCAGCACCCACATGGCAGCTAAGAACTGTCTTTAGGCCAGGTGTGGTGGTGCATGCCTTTAATCCCAGCACTTGGGGGGCAGAGGCAGGCATATCTCTCTGTGAGTTTAAGGTCAGCCTGGTCTAAAAAGCAAGTTCTAGGCCAGCTGGGGCTACAGGGAGACCTGTCTCAAGAAAAAAATTGCTAATGTAATTCTTTGGGCACTTCTGTTGGTTTTCCTGTTTTGAAAATGATTTCCCCTTTTATTATTTTTAAATAACTGAAAATATGCTGAAGGAAGTGTGAGTTACATTTAGCTTCACAGAACTCACAGGATGCCCAGGGTAACAAATCTGTAAAGATACTGGAGGTTGTTTTATATCATAAATAAAGACCTTCAAAGATATCTGCCATTTGTTTTAATTTAGGAATTTATATCTATTTTTTCAGAATTGTGGAAACATTAAATTCTACTAACCCATTTCTCAAATATAAAGACCTTACCAGTTATAGCAGTTATCTTAAGATTTTTTTTAACATTTGATTTACTTTACGCGTATGTGTGTATAGGTGTGTGCATAGGTGTGTGTATAGGTGTGTGCACATGTGCTAAGGCCCAAATACGGAGGTCAGAGAGCAACTTGAAGAAGTTGGACTTTCTTTCCACCCTGGGGTCCTGGGAATTGAACTCAGATTCTGTCAGGCTTGGCACAATTCATTTTATACTGAACCGTCTTACTGGCCCTGCAGTTGTTTTTAAATTACCTCATTTTAATGTATATAATCCTAGAACACATGTTACACAAACAAACACACACACACACACAATTACTCAAATCCAAGATGTGTCCTCATCTCAAATTGTACCAATAAGTGATTGAGCTTCAGCCAATGGTAGACAGATGAAATCAAATTGCACTTGCCAATTGTGCACCAGGCAAGCATGCAGTAAAAATCTGCTGACTTAGCAAGGGCTTGAGTCTACAAACTGCACGTCTTACTACTGCTGCCCTAATCACTTGAGACAGAATTAGCACTAGCTAAGTCATCTGTGTGCTGCGGGAGGGGTTTGCTGAGGGTAAGAGTCTGAAGGCAGAGATTAAGGCATCCTCATCCTCCTAATGTGCTGGGCATCCAGGATTAGAGCTCTGGGTCAGGGAAATCCACCCAAATGCAGACCTCAGCACAGCACACTCCTTGCTCTGGGATTACCAGACACACTCTACTCTCAAGTCTTACTTCCCTCCCAGTCTGCTCCTCTGCTCAAGACAACCTGTCAACATGTGATAAGAACAAAACAGACTACTCCCCAAATATGAAAATCAATATTTAAAAGCTCGTAAGTAGGTCATGGGATAGTTTGGGGATGACATGCCTTTTAAATTTCCAGGGAAAAAAATAAGCATTCTAGAAAAGGATGCTGATGTAAAGGGCTGTGCTTGTATGCAGGGAAGGGAGCATATGAGAACACTGTATTCTCCACCCAATTTTGTGTGTGAATATATAATTGTTCTGAAATTTTTAATACATGCACAATTAATAATATTGGGCACACTGTCAATAATGGGAATAACATGAAAGAAGGTAAAGATTTTATTTTTATGTTTATTATTATTATTACTGGCGTGTGCGTGTGTGTGTGTGTGTGTGTGTGACATCTCTGTGAGTGCAGTGTACTCATAGAGGTCAGAGGATAAATTTAGGGAGTTGGTTCTCTCCCCTTACACAGGATCCGGGAATTGAACTTTAGTTGTCAGCCTTGTGCAGGGAGTGCACTACCTGCTGAGCTATCTCACCAGCCATGTTTTTCTTTATTTAAGAAAAATGGGGGCCCAATAGATATGATGGGACTAAGTAAGTAAGTACTTATTTAGAGTGTGGCAATGAGAAGAAACCAGGAAAGCTAAGTGGAGCTCAGAACCATGACATGATAACAGTATCTCTTCCAGAAAGTCCCCAATGTAGGGACATTTCCCAAGACAACTGGGAAAGGTTTTCATTTTAGTAAAAATTGGGGTGGGGGCCGGTAACTAAGAAAGTCTAAATCACCATGTTGGAAATATAACAATAAGCTATAGATGTGGTTCAACTTTCTGGCTTTGCAAAAAAAGAAAAAGAAAACAAAAGGAAATTCAGACCTGAGAAGCATGGTCAAGAAGAGATCCAGGGATGTAAGGATACAGCTCAGAGCCACAGTGCTTGCTTAACTTGTGGGAGGGCTTGGGTTTGATCGCCATCAGCAAAAGAAGGGAAATGGTATCAGGGGCAGTTTTCACAGTACCTTACTTAAGACTTATCTCTAAGGATCCACTTCTTATTGGCCTCATCGTGTTCAGTTCCTCACTTACTTCAATGAACCCGTGACTTATTGGAGAAAAAAAAAAATCCATGTGTGGCTGCAACCAATGGGCCCTACACAGCCTCATAAAAGGGTGTCTATGCCTGATGATCCTGGTACTTGGGAAGAAAAGCATTCATGGGTGTCTGGTAGAATGACATCATAAGGTGTTCTAGTTTGCTTTCTGATGCTGCAATAAACACTACCACCAAAAAGCAACTTAAGGAGGAAAGGGTTTATTTCAGATTGCAGGCCACAGTCTATCAGGAAAGTCTGGGCTGGAACTCAAGCAGGAGCCTGAAGGCAAAAGCTGAGGCAGAGACCCTGAGGGAATGCTGCTTACTGGCTTGCTTCCTCTGGCCTCGCTCGGCTAGCTTTTTTCTACAGCCCAGGCCCACCTGCCCAAAGACAGTACCATTCACAGTGGGCTGGGCCCTTCTCTCTCAATTAGTAATCAAGAAGGTCTCCCACAGATGTAACCATAGGCCAGCTGAAGAGAGAACCTCAGTTCAGTTGAGATTCCCTCTCATCAGGTATCTCTAGTTGTGTCAGCACAGAAGGGAACCGTGTTGCCTCAACACTACTGACCACTGCGACCACCCTCTCTTCCATCTCCCTGGCTCTATTCTGAGTTCACCTACAGCGTAGGTTGTATCCCATCTCATATCTCTGCCTGTCTCTGCTTCTCACTATGCAGGTTCCCCACACACACCCCAGAAACTTGTTGGATCTAGCTCAAGCAAAACCCAATTGTGATCAAGGACTGTGCTCTTATCCAGTAGCTGATGGAAATCAGTGGGCACATGGCTACTTTTTGTGACTTTAAAGGGACAGCTCTGAAGCATGCTCCACGTGGTTTCTTAGAGGACCCCCAGCTGCGTTCAGCCCCTTTTACCTGTCACGGTAACACACACAGACTTGCCCCTGGCTGATTTTCCCCTTCTGGGTCTCACTGCCTTCTCGCTCTCCTGGGCCTCCTGTGAATATGAACCCAGTACACTAACTGCTCTTAAGTCCTTGTGTCAAGACTTTCTTCAGGGACCCCAAAGTAAGACATCCTCCTCTTCTTTTAATGATTCGTCTTCATGGCATTTCCCAAGGGTAACAGGTTGAGGAAGAGCGGTGGCCAACCCTAGGCAACTATTTCACCTCTTTTCTTCCTACTTCTTTTTCTTCCTCCTCTCCTCTGATTTATCTGATGTCACACTGAACGCAATTAGAGACATACATATTTAAAAACAACCTCCCTGAGGAATAATTGGTATGAAAACTGTACATGTTTATTGTGTACAATTTGATGAGTTCAGGCATCCACACGCATGTAAGAAACTACCACCGAAATCAGGATCGTCAGCACAGTCAAAGTTGCCTTGCTTCTCTTTTGTTCTTGTTTCTTTGTTTTTATTCCTATAATAACAGCAGCTCTAGTTCTGTCTTCTCTTTTAATAATGAGACTTGAGGGGGCTGGAGAGATGGCCTAGCGGTTAAGAGCACTGACTGCTCTTACAGAGGACCCGGGTTCGATCCCCAGCACCCACATGGCGGCCGAGAGCCATCTCAAACTCCAATTCCAGGAGAACTCCAGCTCCAGGGGAATCCGAGACCCTCTTCTGACCTCTGCGGCATTGCACGACACGGGTGCACAGACTTGCATGCAGGCAGTACATTCATACACATACAGGAATAAATAAAATTAATAAAAAAAAATAATGAGACTTGAGATCATTAGAACAAGTAAAATAATTTAGTCATAGCAGGGCAGATGATTCATGGCTGCACTTCTAGGAACTGTCTGCAGTAAGTTAGTGTGGTGCTAATACCTGGAATCCCAGCACTCAGAAGCCAGAGGCAAGAGCATCTCAGGTTCCAGGCCAGTCTGGGCTACGTATTAAGACACACTTTTAAATTATTTTAAATATTTTATTATTTTTAATTTCTTTTTAAATTTTTATTTATTTTTTTATTTATTCTTTTCTATGTGTATGAATGTACTGTCTGCATGCAGGTTTGTGCACCCGTGTTGTGCAATGCCGAGAAGGTCAGAAGAGGGCGTCAGATTCCCCTGGAACTGGAGTCAAAGACAGTTCTTAGCTGCCATGTGGGTGCTGGGAATCAAACCCAGGTCCTCTGCAAGAGAAATCGGTGCTCTTAACCACTGAGCCATCTCTCCAACCCCTATTTTTAATTTCTATGTGCATCAGTATATTGTTTACATGTGTCCAAGTGCACACCTGTTGTGCAATTCAGAAGTGCTCCCACAGGTCAGAAGACGATGTCAGATTCCCCTGGAACTGGAGTTATGGACAGTTGTTAGGTGTCATGTGGATATAGGAATTGAACCCAGGGCCTCTGCAAAAGCAGGTAGTACTCTTAACCACTGAGTTATCTGTCCAGCCCTGAGACACAATTTTTTTTAAATTTCTGTATGTGTATGAATGTACTGTCTGCATGCAGGTTTGTGTACCCATGTCGTGCAATGCCGCAGAGGTCAGAAGAGGGTTTAGGATTCCCCTAGAGCTGAAGTTCTCCTGGAATTGGAGTTTCAGATGGTTCTCAGCTGCCATGTGGGTGCTGGGGATCGAGCCCGGGTCCTCTGTAAGAGCAGTTGGCGCTCTTAACCACTAGGCCATCTCTCCAGCCCCGAGACACAATTTTTAAAAAAATGTCTATAATATGAATGGTTACCAAGATCTGAAAAGTAAAAGAAATGTAAAGTTGTTCAATGGGTATAAAGTTTCAACTATGTTAGAAGAATGTATTCTAGATACCTGATGTTCATATATCTGAGTCTATAATATTAGATTCATAACTTTTCTTAATTTTTATTTTATTATTTTATGTGTATGAGTGTACTGTCTGCAGGTAGGTTGGTGCACCCATGTCGTGCAATGCTGTGGAGGTCGGAAGAGGACGTCGGATTCCCCTGGAACTGGAGTTAAAGACGGTTCTTAGCCACCATGTGGGTGCTGGGGATTGAACCCAGGTCCTCTGCAAGAGCAATCGGTGCTCTTAACCACAGAGCCATCTCTCCTTCCCCATAGATTCATAACTTTAAAATGTCTAGCTTACTCATGGGTAAATTCTTACATCTGCTAGAGAACATCAGTTCCTGACACAAATTAAAGATCAACAGTTCTTCAAAGGGAAATATCAAGTCATGTTCCATATTATCGGTTGCGCCATGGCGAAAGATGAGGAAGGGCATTGCCACAGATCTCCCTCTGTGAGATGTGTCCTTTCAGAGCTGCAAGTGTACCTCTCACCCAGCCAGGTTCCTGTTGGCATTCTCACTATGGATTGAAGGCACACGGCATATATTTTTATTGGCATCCTTGCTGTGTTGTGACTAAAATCTCTGAGGCCACTATCATGAAGGAAATTGTAATGGTCTTACAGAAATTCCATGGAGATAATAGACCAAAAAAAACTTTAAAAAAAAAAAATAAATGAATGGTCAAAGCCAACGTGACACAGCCAATCTACTTGAATTACCCATTTGATCATGTTTATATCTAAAAAAAGTTAAAGAAGTGATTGCATACTTAAATGCACTTATGGACCATAAGAACAAACAGACAACTATTTTATTTTACTTTGGTCTTTTTGAGACAGGGTCTCCCTGTAGCCCCATCTGTCCTGGAACTCACTACGTGGACCAGGCTGGCCTTGAACTCACAGAGATCTGCCTGCCTCTGCCTTCTGAGTTCTGGATAAGTAGTTTGAAAATTAAACCAAATGGCATGCAGTAAAGGAAAAATGAGAAAAAAGACCTCTCAGTGAAAAGCAGGACATTTTCTTCTTTTCTTGTAGTGCTACAGGTTGAGTTCAGGGCCTCATCCATGTTAGGCAAGTGCTTCACCACTGAGCTATAAACTCAGCCTGAAAATTTCTTTACTAAGTTCCTTCATTTTTCTTGTATTTTTTTAAAGTGACAACTGAAGATGAAAGAGAAGCTAAAATGACCTGATTATTTTATTTATTATTTATTATTTTTATTTTTCTATGTGTATGAGTGTAGCCTGCATGTATGTAAGTGCACCCGTGTTGTGCAATGCCCATGGAGGGTAGAAGAAGGTGTCAGATTCCCTGGAAGTGGAGTTACAGATGGTTGTTAGCCGCCATGTGGGTGCTGGGAATTGAATCCTGGCCTCTGCATGAGCAGCCAGTGCTCTTATCTGCTGAGCCATCTCTCCCGCTGAGCCATCTCCCCTGCCCTAACTGGTACATTTTAAACTTTTTACTTATTCAAAAGATATTAATGATTAATAAGAAAATAAGTGTAAGTCAAATATTATCCCTTTAACAATAATTCCTTTGAATGGAGGAATTATTATATATTGAATAGACATTCATTAGGTTCCAAAATCAAAATATTCAGACATGTATTTATGTAAGCTTGAATATAAGTTGGTCACTTGTTCTAATGAAATAGTCTCATGCAATCAGCCTATAGTTATGCTAATTAGATAAATTTTTAGTCACAAAGTTTTTTTCTCTTCATTTCTGTTTTAATCTTATCAACTATATGGGACTATCTTCTCCAAAGACTGGACATATGGATGAGTTTATCTAAATAACTTGAAAGAAAGATAGTTGGTATTCTTGCAGTTTTGCAGTGCTGGTATAATATTTTTTTTTAGGGCTGGTGTAATTTTATTATTTCTTGTGGTATAGTATGGCATTACCTGGGGACTGCAGCCAATTCCAAGGACACATTTATAAATTCTGCAGCTGCGTATGACTGCTTCCCTTGGAGGACTTTTTGTGAACTGAAAGCTTGTGTAATCTTCTCGACTGTTGTGAAAGTACAAAGAGGTTCTCATGGTGTTTAAGAAGAGTTTCAAATAATTCACAAAAATGCAAACATGAAGACCAGAGTTGAAGCAGTTGTAGGGGTGTACACACACTTGTGATCCCAGTTCTGGGGAGGCAGAGACTGGAGAATCTGGGGGTCACTGGCCAGCGAGGCTACCCTAAGCAGTGAGCCCTAGGCCCCCCCAAACACAAGGTGGACAGCTCCTGAGCAACAACATCAGAGGCTGACCTCCAGCCTCCACATGTGTGCATGCACACACACATACACACACACACACACACACACCCTCACACGTGTGTGCATACACATGGAAAATGGATGTAGGCTATTTGCTAATGTACCTGTTTCTTTTTTCTTTTTTAGATCTCCATCAGAGTCCAGAGATACTGATGACCAATCCAATGATGAACCCTTTCTTGACAGAGTCAGGACAGCAGAGGATCCCACCGGTTCCTTCCCCATTTGGGCCTCCAATGGTGGACAGGTATTTCTCTCCAATCTAATCATCCAATCAGAAGATAAATTGGATCATGATGTCAACCCAATGTTATTCTATTATATAATGTTATCTCTATGAACTGTGGTGCCATAACTTGTGACACTATGCTGGCCTTACCTTCAAGATTTCTGCCACTATTTCCCCTTTGAGGCTTGCTTGATCTGTTTATTAAATAACCAGCATGCATTCAGAATGCAATAGACATTGTCTGGTGCAAAAACTGGTAGATTAGTCTTCTTAAGCTACCATATAAAATATGAAAGATGAGGTGGTTTAAATAACAGACATTTACATCTCCAGTTCAAGAACAAGCTGCTGCCTGGTTGGTTTCTATCGAGCCCTAGTTCCTGGTTTGCAGAGAGATGCCATCTCTTCACTGTGGCCTCACGTGGCCTTTCCTCTGTGCTCATGGGCAGAGTGTTCTCTAAAGTCTTCCTTCTCTTCTTAAAAGGACACCAGTCCTCAAAGATTAGGGCCCCACCCTAATTAATTCTGCAACATCTGGGTCATTTGGATTTCTTATTATCAACCCACTTTTTTTCAATAATAGTGAAATTACAACTATTTTGGCTGCACGTTCTGGCAATATTGTACCTTCCCTTCTTTAGAACATATGTTGACATTCTGAGGATAAACTAAAACCACTGTTTGTCCTCGTTTGTGGAATGGAAACAATACAATTGGACTCTCAGGGAGATGGTTACAATTTTGCAACACAAGTTGGCCACCAAGATTGATGTTAGATGGCAAATTAACCAAAAAATACTCATTAAATAAGAACAGAGTGTGTGGTCAGAACACAATGATCATTGAATATTCAGAATGTGGTATTGATTGGGGAGATCTGTTCCTCTGGCTGTCCCCAGACTTCTCTTCCCGCCTTCTCCTTTTGTTGTTAGGTTTCTTTGCTGTGGCTTCTCCCTACAATCTTTCTTACCAGAACCAGTGAGACTTCAGGATATTTGCAATTTACATTCAGATGACAGAGTCACATATGGCTATTGAAAAAGTCCACTGCCTAAAGGTATTGGCTATTTTTGTGTTGCTGTGACTATAATACCTGGCAGAGAAAACTTAAGGGAGGAAGGACTTCTTTTTCCGAGTGTCACTCAGCACAGAAGAGCAGAACGGGTCACATAATGCTGGCCCAGAAAGCAGAAGAAGGGAAACCTTGGCCTTCTCTTCACTTTTTCCTTTTTCTCCTTTTATTTTATCAGACTCCCCAGGCCATGAGATGGCTCCACCCATAGTAGAGTACTTTCTTCTCAGATAATCCTCTGGAAATGTTTTCGTGGACCTGCCAAGAAGTGTGCCTCAGTTTTCCAAATGATTCTAAATCCAGTCAAACTGGCAATGAGCATTAATTATCGTACTGAGCAACAGGAACTTTGTTCAGTTCCACCTGTATTCTACCATTCTGTGTCTTTTTTTTTTTTTCCTCCTTAGAGATGTCTTGTCTTCCACTCTAGCTCCAACTGATCCACGCCAGTTTTGTGTTCCTTCCCAGTTTGGATCCTCTATCCTACCAAATGCGAATTTGCCAAACCTGCTGCCTAGTCCTTTCTGCTCAGGTATGTGGAAGAGGCGCCTGCTCCCAGAACTGGAGCCATGTCATCATCTGGCTGAATTCAATTGTTAGTTTGCTGCTCTGCACTGGAGAGCTGCGCTGTGGTTAAGCTTCTGCAGTTTCTTCACTTGCTATCTGGGGTCAGAGCACGATGCCAGCACTGTGTGAGCAATGCTGGCTGTTTAACTCTTCCAGGCATCAATTTAATCAGACAGAAGTGAAGGACTGCAGCATTCCTGTTTGTCTTATCTTACCTGTGAGGAAATGAGGGGGAGGCTGAGAGTTAACGGTGTTTGGGATAGTTAACACGTGGCTTGGGCTGGGTATATAGCTCAGTGGTGGAGCACTTGCATGAGATTCTGAGGTTCCATGCCCAGAACCCCCCAAACCAAACCAAAACAAATCAAACAATATATGGATTGATAGGTCACAGAGAGAATTTGGCTTTTATTCTGAATAAAGAAGTTCTGCAGTGTTGGAGGCGGGTGGCTGAAAGAGAAGGCTTGGTGGTTAAGAGCATTGGCTGCTCATGCACAAGATCCAAGTTCAGTTCCTAGCTCCCACATGGTGGCTAACAACTGTCTGTAACTCCAGTTCCAGATCTGATGCCTTCTTCCAGCCTCCATGGGCATTTCATGACACACATGCATTTGCAAATATGCTGGCAAAATGCTTAGATAGATGATAGATAGATAGATAGATAGATGATAGATAGATGATAGATAGATAGATTGATTGATAGATTAAAAAATTTTTAAAGATGTTCTAGAGATGTTTTATACAACATGATGTTCATTATTTATAATAATATATTGCATACTTCAAAATTGCTAATAGATTTTATTTATTTAAATGTTTACACCAAAAAAATAATAAATAAATGAGATTGCAGATATGTTAATTACCTTGATTTATCATTCTTCCAATGCATACACATGTCAACACATCACACTGTACCCCAGAAATATATGTAATTAAATAGGACAAGAAAACACTTCCTTTTGAAGTACAACAGGAAAATGTCACAGTCCTGAGAGGTGAAATCCAAGAAAAGTAGTGAATGTTATCTATAGTGGATCCAGTCATACTTGCCAAACAGTCCAAGTCTGAGCAGCTGAAATCTTACGTCACTTCCAGCTTTCTGCGCAACTTCTGTGTTGTTGTTGTTTGTATATTTGTTATAGATTGTGTTTTAAATTGTTTTATTATCTTCAAGTGCATACTTTTAATTTGTTTGTGGGATGGCATGGTGGCTTTCTTTCTTTAAGGCTGGGGCATTTTACCACCTGAATCCATAAAGGCAGTGACCAGAAGAAATGAGATGTTTCAAAGATATCACACTGCCAGGTAACCTAACGACGTTGTTTGATTCATTTCCTTATGTGTTCACTTCTTGGGTGTTCATTTGTATTTGTTTTAAGTAAATTAAATGAATATATACAAATACAATAAAATTCAATAGCTTGATATGAGGAAGAACAGATCCTTATGCATGTGTGTATGCATAAACACATACACGTACACACATACACACATACACGTACACATACATACACACATATACACATACACGTACACACACATACACACACATACACATACGCACACATACATACACACACACAATGTATTTTAGGTAGATTACAGAAATAAATAGACAGATATGCACACCCATTGTTTCCTAATAAAAGCAAGGTTAAAAAACAGACAGAGCTAGACATGGTGGCATATACCTTTATTTTTTTATTTATTTTATTTTATTTTTTTGGTCTTTTTGAGACAGGGTCTCCCTGTAGCCCCAACTGTCCTGGAACTCACTCTGTAGACCAGGCTGGCCTTGAACTCACAAAGATCCGCCTGCCTCTGCCTCCCAAATGTTAGGATTAAAGGTGTGTGCCACCTCACCTGACTTTTTGTTGCTGTTGTTGTTGTTGTTAAAATTTAGGTTATTTTATTTTATTTTATTTTCTTAGCCACCACGTGGGTACTGGGAATCAAACCCAGGTCCTCTGCAAGAGCAGTTGGTGCTCTTAACCGATGAGCCATCTCTCCAGCCCTGGCATATACCTTTAATCCCCGATTTTTAATCCCAGGCAGAGGCAGGTGGAGTTCTGTGAGATAGAGGCCAGCACAGTCCACATAGTGACTTCCAGGCTGGGACTAAGGAGATGCCGTCAAAAGCAAAGCAAAACAAGACAAAAATGGTGGCGTCTACCAAGGGGCTCAGTGGGTAAGAGTGCTTGCTGTGCAAACATGGAGCCTTGAGTTCAGATCCTCGACATCCACATAAAAAGCTGGGTGCATTGCCGGGCATGGTGGCGCATGCCTTTAATCCCAGAATTTTGGAGGCAGAGGCAGGCAGATCTCTGTGAGTTCAAGGCCAGCCTGGTCTACATAGTGAGTTCCATCCAGGACAACTGAAGCTACAGGGAGACCTTGTCTCAAAAAGACACACCCCCCCCCAAAAAAAGCTGGGTGTGGCCATATACATCTGTAACCAAAGTGTTGGGGCAGAGGGCAGTGACAGAAGGATTTCTGGGGTTTAATGGACAGAAGGCAAAAAAAAAAAAAAAGATGAGATCCAGGTTAAGTAAGAGGCCCTATCAAAGGAAGAAGGCAGAGAGAAATAGAGGAAGGACCCCCAGGTCGTCTTCTGGCATCTGTATGCAGGCACACGAGTGCGCCCACCTGCACACGGCCACACGCCTCACACAACACACACATGTGACTCCCCGCCACCACATACATACAAAGGAAATCAAAAGGTCAGGCTAAGAGTGGTATAAATCTGCATCTTGCAATACTTTATATTGTCCCATAATTCAAATCCTTAACTGTGATTCCTCTGAAATCCATCCCGGCATTTCTGACTTAAATGGCTTCAGTTCTGCCAACGCCATTTCAGAATATGGTGCCACGGCCCAGGAAACCTCACATTAACCCAACGATGACGTTTAGCTGTAGTGACCAGGAGAAAGCAAAGCACGGCAGCCATGAATGGGGTGTGACCTTGGGGAAAGGGCAGCACAGACCCAGGCTTTCTCGTCACAGAACCCTCAGGAGTCCAGGTGATAGATAAAGTAAAAGAAACAACAAGTGTGCCCCACCTCCCCAGCCAGGTGTCTTAGAACCCTTGACACAGGCACCGTTTGTTTTCGATTCCTACTAACATTGTGCTGAAGAGAGTAAATAGCCAGAACTTGTCAGTTCTTCAGCTTCTGTGAGGTTCATTCCTGCCAAGAAAGAATCCACACAGTGTTGCATAATCCCGATAAATTTGGCATGTGTATTACAAGTAACTCACTGAAGACCGGCCTTCTACTTCCGTTATGACTGACATTTATCCAAACCTTCCCCTTCAGACGTTCTTCCAAAGTCTCCTTCCTTCTGATTTTAATGGGAGATTCCTGTTTCTATCAAATAAACTTCAAACAAATACTGTGAGGACAGGAAAGTTAAAGGTATTAGCTTAAGGAAGGCAGAGGCCTGTTAAAATTGTATTTCCAGGGCTGTGAGATGGTTCAGTATGTAAACTTGCTACCAAGCCTAGTGGCCTGAGTTTGATCCCTGAGTCCTACATGGTGGAGAGAGAGAACGACTCTCTGAGGTTGTCCTCTGACCGCCATACATATGCCGTGTGTGTATGCACTCACCTGTCCTCACACGAAATAAATAAATAAATATAAAACACAATATTCCTAAAGATTGCACTGGGTTGTATAAACTAGATTCTTTTGTTTTCAGGGCAGAGATGGAAATGTATGCTATTTACCAGCAAAGGAGAATGGAAAGAGTTAATCCCAAGGGACTGGCTGGCCTAGGCATTCCGCTACTTTACGGGCCCAGTGGCTTGGGTGGCCCAGGCTACCAGGGCAGGAGCACACTGCCGGCCCGTGACCTGCATTTGCGCAGAAGCACCCTCAGACACCTTCAGGCAAACCCCATTCTGGAGGCAAATGAGCCACACTTTACAGAGCGCTGGGGCCACAAATATGGACTCCGGAGAGGTTCAGGGAATCAGAATCCTCTAGAAAATGAGACTGAGAGCTTCAAAGGTCAAACAGAAGGAAAAATCTCGGGCCACATGCCTGTGATTCCCTGTGATGATGAAGGCGAGTGTGCCAGCGACCAGGAAATTGAAGTATGTGGCAACCAGAAGTCAAGGGAAACCGAGGAAAAGCCAACCGCAGCTCTCACCACCACTGGTGAAGAGCCCCAGCCCACCCAGGAAAAACTCTGCTCCCTGGCGGCAGGGGCCTGGGATGGTGGGAAGGAAAAGCCCTCTGAACAGGAGTGTGAAGCCTGTGATGAAAAGACTAGGACTTGCCCGCCAGTTTCCATAGCGACTGTGCCAGGTGAGTGTCCTGAGTAGCCACAGGGCCATACATGATATATATGTATGCATAATCCTGTTTTTTAATCCTATTTAAAAGAGCCTCTTCTCAAAGTCACTTTATTATATCAGTTCTAATAAGCCATACTAGAAACACGAGTCTTTTGCTATTTCTATATAGATATTGATCAACGCAGACTAAGAGGGTTACCGTCTCCAGGTTCTGACAGAAACTTCATTCTCCAGATTAATGATACAATACCTTATTATGTGGTTTTTCTGGGACTATAGTGCTCTGTAAATGAACTAAGAATTTATCTACCTCTTTGTTAAAATCCCAAGCACTTTATAGTGAGCAGTTGGTATGGTAGCTAGTTCAGGCACACACACACACACACACACACACACACACGCACACACACACACAAATCTCTGTTTTTTAAAAATTTTTTTCCTAAAGAAATCCTAAGGAACTAGTCAATATGTGGTTTTATTTTTAATTTTAGATTAGACATTATTGTAACAGTCATGGGCACTGAACATGTGCACTTTTGGTCTTTTTGAGACAGGGTCTCCCTGTAGCCCCAGCTGCCCTGGAAGTCACTATGTAGACCAGGTTGGCCTTAAACTCATAGAGATCCAATTGCCTCTGCCTCCTGAGCGCTGAGATTACAGACATGTGCCACCACACCTGGCCTCTACTATTTTTATTTTTATGTGTATGAATGTACTGCCTGCACACTATGCATGTAAGTGCATTGTATCATACAATGCCCATGGAGGTCAGAAGAGGGGGTTTGATTACTCTGGAACTGGAGTTATGGTCAGTTGTTAGCCCTCGTGTGGGTGATGGGAATCAAACCCAGGTCCTCTGCAAGTAGCCACAGGTATTAGCCATGGAGCCATCTCTCCAGTCCCAGAATTCATATTTTAAGGCCTTCTATTTTGTGTTAAAGAAATTAACAGTAAATTAAAATTTAAAATTTAATTAAAATTTTCATAGGTTTCTTCATACAAGAAGAATATTAATGCTGACACCAAGGATCCTTTCAGAGGAAGAAAAGAAACCCTCCCCCAGTGAGACTGAATCCCTTTGGGGGGTTCACAAATAGCCTACATAAATGGACCACCTTGTGGTGTTAGGATATGAATAAATTAATATAACTAAACATAAACTTTTTATATCACATAATAATTTCCTTTCCATTTAAAGGAGCATGTGCACTGGCTACAGTTGAGGAAAGCCATTCTTTGGCTGAAGACACTCAAAAATGGACCATAGAAGATGTACACAACTTCATCAAAAGCCTTCCAGGCTGTTCAGACTATGCCCAGGTAGCTTCATAGTTTCGTAAAGTTAAGACAACTTGAAATGTATTTTCTGCATGTGTTTCATCAAACACATTTTGCCCCTGGAAAGGCT
This sequence comes from Rhizomys pruinosus, assembly GCA_009823505.1. NCBI lineage: Eukaryota > Metazoa > Chordata > Mammalia > Rodentia > Spalacidae > Rhizomys > Rhizomys pruinosus. The sequence continues at coordinate 163,190 of VZQC01004575.1, read as the reverse complement.
GCCTGCTAACCTCCCCTTGTTTTTTTGTTTTGTTTTGTTTTGTTTTTTTAATTTTTTTAAATTTTTTTTTAATTTTATTTATTTCTGTATGTGTATGAATGTACTGTCTGCATGCAAGTCTGTGCACCCGTGTCGTGCAATGCCGCGGAGGTCAGAAGAGGGCGTCGGATTCCCCCGGAACTGGAGTTCTCCTGGAATTGGAGTTTCAGACGGTTCTCGGCCGCCATGTGGGTGCTGGGGATCGAACCCAGGTCCTCTGCAAGAGCGGTCGGCGCTCTTAACCACCAGGCCATCTCTCCAGCCCTAACCTCCTAACTAGGATTAAAGGCATGTACCACCACACCCGGCTTAAAGACGGTTCTTAGCTGCCATATGGGTGCTGGGAATCAAACCCAGGTCCTCTGCAAGAGCAGTCAGTGCTCTTAACTACTGAGCCATCTCTCCAGCCCCCAAAGCAAAATATTTTTATTAGAATGGGAAATGTTTTCTGCATTCCTTTCCAAAGCAGGCAACAAGTAATTTCTGGAATGTGTGGTTCTGGATCAGAAATTTTAGGCTACTCCTCCTAAATAACAGAAACATATAAAACAGGATAAAGGAGACTGGGGCTATAGTCAGTAGAGAGATAGCCCTACAAGTACAAGGACCTGAGTTCGATCCTCAGAACACCCACATTAATAAAAAAAAACTAAGAGTAGTGGGTGGGAGGAGGCCAGATAGTGCTTGTTTGTAAATCTAGCACTGGGGAAGCGGGAACTGGAAATGATAGACCTCTAGGGCTTGGCCAGCCTAGCCAACTCAGAGAGTTACAGACAAATGAAAGATGCTGCTACCCTAAAACAAGGTGGATAGCACCTGTTTGTTTACTTACAAACACTAATCAGCACATTGATCCCTTACCAACTTAACATGCAAACCCACCACTGTGAAATCATAATTTATCCCTTCTTGTTTATCTCCAAGATCTTATGCTAATATAATATAAAATGCAGTATAACCTTAAAAGTCCCAAAGTCTTTAAAAACAGCAGTAACTTAAAAGTCCAAGTTCTCTTAAAAATCTGAAGTCTCTTAACTGTGGGCTTTGTAAAATCAAAAACAGGCTACTTTCTTTATTTCAAAAGGGAAAAACTGGGTACACTTAAGCAAAACCAAAGTCCAACAGTATAACTCAATGCCTGGCACTTGGGAGTCACTCACAGTTTTCTGGGCTCCAGAAGGCTTGGGAAATTCTGCATCTGCTCTGCCATCCACAGCTAACATAGCTTGCTTGGTAGGTTTAGGCTGACTGAGGCTACACCTTTGCCAATGGCCTTTCCTGGCCTCACAAGGTGCCATGTCTCAGCTTCTCTCCAGGACCCTTTTAGTTCTGTAACTTTCACACCCCCAGTACCATGTAGGAACCTCTTCCACATTTTTTGCCAAGCTTGGTATGTAGCCTTGGCCACTCTGGACCATAGATTCTGTGTGTTGTCCCTGAGGAAATACTTCCCAGAAGATTCCACAGTGATGCTGGTCTCTTGTTAATCACAGTTGACTTTTCAACCCCAGCTGAGCAGTATCCATTGTCTCAGTAAAAGACAAGAGGTTTTACTTCCATAAACTCTTAATTCAAAAATCACACAATTGGGCCTGATATAGTCTTTGAGGGACTCTTAAATTTCTTTCTGAAACTCACAAGCCAAGCATCCATCATCCATATTTCTCTAAACATTCTTACCTTCCAAATTCCCACAATAGTTCATTAAGCTCTGAGCACTCAAAAGTTTTTCCAGCTCAAAGTTCCAAACACTTCCACAATCTTCTCAAGAAACAACATGGTCATCTTTAAAAAGAAACAACATGGGGGGCTGGAGAGATAGCCTAGCAGTTAAGAGCACCAACTGCTCTTGCAGAGGACCCGGGTTCGGTCCCCAGCACCCACATGGCAGCTGAGAACCGTCTGTAACTCCAATTCCAGGAGAACTCCAGTTCCAGGGGAATCCGACACCCTCTTCTGACCTCTGCGGCATTGCACGACACGGGTGCGCAGACCTACATGCAGACAGTACATTCATACACATACAAAAATAAATAAAATTTAAAAAACACATTAAAAAAAAAGAAAAAAGAAACAACATGGTCAGGTATATTACAGCAAGACCCCACTCCTGATACTAATTTCTGTTTGGGTTAACTTTCTATTGTTGTGATAAAACACTCATATCAAAAACAACTTGGGGAGGAAAGGGTACAGTTCATCTTTTTTTTTTTAGTCTTTTTGAGACAGGGTCTCCCTGTAGCCCCAGCTGGCCTGGAACTTGCTCTGTAGACCTGGCTGGCCTTGAACTCACAGAGATCTGCCTACTTCTGCCTCCCAAGTGCTAGGATTAAAGGCATGCACCACCACGCCCGGCTTGTATATCTCATCTTATACTTCCAAGGCATATCTCATCTTATACTTCCAAGGCACTGTCCATCTTTGAGAGAAGTTAGGCAGGAACTCGGCAGGAACCTGGAGGCAAGAGCTGAAGTAGAGACCATGAAGGAAACACTGCTCACTGGCTTGTTCTTCCTGGCTTTCTCAGCCACCTCTTTTATTTATTTTTTTTAATGTTTTTATTTTATTATTTTGTACGTGTATGAGTGTATTGTCTGCATGTAGGCCTGTGCACCCATGTTGTGCAATGGCACAGAGGTCAGAAGAGGGAGTCGGATTCCCCTGGAACTGGAGTTAAAGACAGCTCTCAGCCACCATGTGGGTGCTGGGGATCAAACCAGGGTCCTCTCCAAGAGCAGTCATCACTCTTAACTGCTGAGCCATCTCTCCATCCCCTATTGTTTTATTATTTTTATGTGTATGAATGTACTGTCTGGATGTAGGTTGGTGCACCTGTGTTATGCAATGCTGCAGAGGTCAGAAGAGGGTGTTGGCTCACCTCTGCAGGGGCAGCACCACTTACAGTGGGCTGGGCCCTCCTACATAAATTACCAATTAAGAAAATGCTTGACAGACATGGCCACAGGCTAATCCAATGGAGAAAATTCTTCCACTGAGGTTTCCTATTCCCTGGTGTCTCTAGTTTGGGTCAAGTTGACAATAACTGACTAACACAGTACCTGAGGAATGATAATCAAGGCCTACACACACACACACACACACACACACACACACACACACACACTGACAAGGAGCAAAGAGAGAGTTGCAAATGTGTAATCTTAGCACTTGAAAGGCAGGAAGATTATGAGTTTGAGGCCAGCCTGGGCCACATAGTAAGATCCTACCTCAATAATAAACAAATGGAAAGATGGCTCAGCAGTTAAGAGCACTGGCTGCTCTTGCAGAAGACTGGGTTAGAATCCTTTATTAAAAGAATGATGGCTGGGGCTGGAGAGATGGCTCAGCGGTTAAGAGCATGGACTGCTCTTGCAGAGGACCCGAGTTCAATACCCAGTACCCACATGGAGGCTAAGAACCATCTTTAACTCCAGTTCCAGGGGAATCCGACGCCCTCTTCTGATTTCACGGTACTGCATGACATGGGTGCACAAACTTACATGAAGACAGTACACTCACACACATAAAAATAAATAAATAAAAATAAAAGAATGATGGAAAAAGAAAAAAAAAGGATTATGGGGACAGAATCCAGACCCCTCAAGACCGAAGAATGAGTAAGAAGTGATAACCTGCACATAGGAGTGAAACTTACATGCAGACAGTACACTCACACACATAAAAATAAATAAATAAAAATAAAAGAATGATGGAAAAAGAAAAAAAAGGATTATGGGGATAGAATCCAGACCCCTCAAGACCGAAGAATGAGTAAGAAGTGATAACCTGCACATAGGAGCATCCAACCCCTTTTGAGTGATTTGACTGTGGAGGGGAGACAGGGGCAGTGTGTGACTGGGGGGGGACAACAGTAATGTGTGCAGGTGGTGTATGTATGTTGTCGTCCCTGTTAGCCACGGTGGTGGCTTACTTAATGCTAATGGGACAGATCCAGCAGAAGAGGTTAGAGACCAAAGATGGGGTTTCCTATCACAAGCCCCCCAGAGTTAGGGGATGAAGAGATGCCACAAACATTTTGATACTTTTTTCCATTCATCAGGGCAGTGGGAGGATAGATCAGGTTTTAGGTACATTGTTAAATTCACAGGGAATTCTTTCTACTGCTTTCTTTTTCTTTTCTTCTAAATTATTAAATTATCTGAAAATGAAGGAGGAGCTTGTAGGGTCTAAAATCTGTGAGGGATAGAGAGGTTTAAAAGAGAAAGCTCAGGAGTGAGCAGAGATGACTGGCCAGGCAGGTTGGAGTTGGAGATCATGATGTTGTCCTACAAGCAGTCCTGCTTATAGAACTATTTTTTTTCTTTCTTTCTTTCTTTCTTTCTTTCTTTCTTTCTTTCTTTCTTTCTTTCTTTCCTTTCTTTCTTTCTCTTTCTTTTGTTCTTTCTCTTTCTTTCTTTCTTTCTTTCATTCATTTTTTGGTCTTTTTGAGACAGGGTCTCCCTGTAGCCACAACCAGCCTGGAACTTGCTATGGAGACCAGGCTAGCCTCAATCTCACAGAGATCTGTCTCTGCCTCTTGAGTTGCTGGGATTAAAGGCATGCATCATCATGCCTGGGCCAAGTATTGTTAAAGAGAAGAGGATGGCTCTGCAGCATATACAAGCTAACAACTAAAAAGGTTTAAATAGCTGTGTTACTTTTAAGCCGTCTTAAATGTTTTCTCCAACAACAAACTATTTGCATATAAAACATTACCAAAGAATACGCATGGACCAGGCTAATGGTTTTTGTGATTCTTCAGGTATTTAAAGACCATGCGATTGATGGAGAAACACTGCCACTGCTCACAGAGGAACATCTTCGAGGCACCATGGGTCTGAAGCTGGGGCCAGCACTAAAAATTCAGTCACAGGTATGGTGACTTCATATAATGCAGTATGTATTGACAGTGGGAAACTTAAGAGAAATAGGTTATATTTATGCCATTGTAATATATATAAATAATAATAAATATACAATATATAATATATAAATAATATTTAATCTCTTTTTTGAGCTCCACCCCCCACTGTGTGACTGGGGAGGTGGTAGAAGATAGGTAAACTGGACGAGGGTGTACACATTTCTAGGTGTGAGGGGAAGGCAATAAACAGACATGCACTAGTAAATGTTTAGTAGTTTCATGTTTTGTAATAAACCCTGATTTGTGGCATTTTGTGCCATCAATGACTCCCACTGTAACTGACAAAATTTTTAGTCACTGAATACAGAATTGGGAAGAGAAACACAGCACCCCTCGGTTTAGAGTATTTATTTCACCAACTATAATAGGCAGATTAAATACCCCTAAGAATGTGGCTAGCAATAAATAAAAATAACAATTAAGGTAAAAGCAAGAGGTAATAAGCTTTCATTTTTATTTATTTATAAATATTTATTACTTCCATTTGCAGTATAGTTTACTTAATTCACATTTATTAGAGTTTTGAAGAAGACCTTAACAGCCAGTTTGCAAACTCCCTAAAAGTTATAATAACTGGCTCTTGAGAGCTGGAGTAAGCGGGTTGCAGCTCCACCGTCTTCTGTCGGACAGCTTCATTCTGGATGACGGCCCCTGGCTCGCTCTCTGCTTCTGCACTCGCCTTCCCTGAGTTTATTCACGAAGCAGTAAAAGGTGATTCTTGGAGACTTAGGACACATTGGGCCCCTGCTCTGATCCACACAGCCTTCCGTAGCTCCCCAGTTCCTTGAGTCAGCCAAAGTCACAGCACTTGGGTTCCTCACCAGCCCCCACCTTTCCTACCTCAGCTTCTCCTGCCCGCAGCGCCCCTGGTCTGCCCACCTGCTCGTCGTGGCTCCTTGAAAGCTGCAGACGTGCTCTGCAACCCCTTCCCGCTGGCTCACTCACTGCCCAGACTGTCCCTGTCTGATGTTCTCATTCTTTGCTCCCTCACCCTCACCTTCTTCCTCTTTCTTTGATGATTTTCTTTTTTTTTTTTTTTCTTTACAACCTAAGACAGTATAACCTTAAAAGCCCCACAGTCCTGGGGCTGGAGAGATGACCTAGCGGTTAAGAGCGCCGACGCTCTTGCAGAGGACCCGGGTTCGATCCCCAGC
>VZQC01004575.1:123732-154886 GCA_009823505.1 Rhizomys pruinosus | reverse complement strand
AGGGGCTGGAGAGATGGCCTAGCGGTTAAGAGTGCCGATTGCTCCTGCAGAGGACCCGGGTTCGATCCCCAGCACCCACTTGGCAACTGAGAACCCTCTGTAACTCCAATTCCAGGAGAACTCCAGGTCCAGGGGAATCCAACACCCTCTTTGACCTCCGCGGCATTGCATGACATGGGTGCACAAACCTACATGCAGACAGTACATCCATACACATAAATAAATAAATTAATTAATTAAATTAAAACAAACAAACAAATAATAATGCAAAGTCTATATCCATGTATGATATTCACAAAAAAGAAAAATAAATAAATAAAGGAACAGAGCAACAGAGGAAGATATCCAACATGATTCTCTGTTCCACACATACACACACATATGAACACATACATGCACAGACAACCATACACTTACACACACACATTTTTAAAAAATGTCCTTTCACTATTATTTTTACCTGCCTAAAAATTTTAGGGTAAAGAAATTCTTGAATAGAGCATGGTAGCACCTACCTGTAATCCCAGAACTCAGGACACTAGGCAAAAAGACAGCTAGCTCAAGACCAGCCTGGGCTGCATAGCAAGACCGTAATATAAAGAAAGAAGGAGAGGGAAGGAAAGAAGGAAGGAAGGAAGGAAGGAAGGGAGGGAGGGAGGGAGGGAGGGAGGGAGAGAGGGAGGGAGGGAGGGAGGAAAGAACGGATTCTTTCTTGAGCAAATACTTCAACACTTTACTGTTTTTACTGGTATTCCTTTTTCAGCTTTTTATTTTAGAATAATTTTAGAAGTAGTAAAGTTGCTAAAATAGTACAGAAAACTCACCCAGCTCTCTCCTTAACATCTTACATAACATGATACATTAGTAAAACTAAGAAATAACATTAATATACATTATATATAAGTGGTACTATTTTTGAATGATTTCTTTTTCTTTAGTGGAGATATTATTTCTTAGCGTACTTATAAGGATAGTTCATAGATTTTTTTCCCTCAGTTTCTATTTTCTTGGACTTTGACTTTTCACTTTTGGGGTGGGGTTCCCATCTCCTAGCTTTGTCTTCTAAGAAACCTGGCAGAGTTGTTAGATACTGTGTGCCATGTGTCAGCTGGACAGGACAGGGTTCCCTCGGAGGCTAGGGGAAGCCCAGCTGATGCCAGTGGTCAACCACACAGGTTAGTCATGGAGTCCTGGGCCCTGGGACCTGAAGTAGCAGAATTGGAGGTCTCTGATTAACACTTTGAAGTTCAGAAGGTGGGGCTGGAGAGATGGCTCCAGTCAAGAGCACTAACTACTCTTGCATAGGACCAGGGTTCAATTCCCAGCATCCACATGGCAGCTAAAAACCATCCTTAACTCCAGTTCCAGGGGAATCCAACGCCCTCTTCTGACCTCTGCATCATTGCATGACATGGGTGCATGCAATGCAATGCAATGCAAGCAATACACTCCTTCACAAATAATTAAGCTAATAAAATAAAACAAGAAGTTCAGAAGGTGGAAAGTAAGAGTTCGTCATGAAATAAGACAGCAAGTTTCAACCTCTAAAATGGAAATGAAAGGCAATCCCTATGGTAGTGAACACAGTGAGATAAATCCACCGTTTCCCAGGACAGAGACCTAGAGAATTGGCCATACAGTAGAAACAGTGTATTTGGAAAGACACATATATCATCACAGGCAGCCTTGGATTTGAGCTGTGATGACAGGACCTGGGTTCTACCTAGAATCAAACTTACTGAAGCAAGGACAGTGGAAACCCAGTACAGGTGCCCAGTAGTCAGCATCAAGCACCGTGTCCCAGAGCAGACTCCTTTTGTCTCACTGGTGACATGCGCTGAAGTTGCTTGAAGAACTCTGGTCTCAGCCAGAAGAAAGGCTACTTGGCTGATGGTGGGGTTGCGGTAGAGTATCTGTGGGAATGCTTGTGAGACCACTGGAAAGGGCAAGGTAGGGTGGACCTAGTTTGAAATCACCCTGGGGAAGAAGAATCACAGCAGAACCAGGAAAAGAAATGGGAAGTCCTAGTCACGTGATATCCAGCGAACACCACATGCCTCAGAGACAGAAAAGCTACGTGCTAGAACTGCGACCCCCTAAATCTAGATAGAAGTGCCATATCTGCAATCGCTTCAGCCTCCCTGCTACCTGTGGTTCATGCAGGGTTAGTAAAAGAATTCACAAACTTAATTACTATAATTAACTTGTTTTTAAAGGTATCTCAGCATGTGGGAAGAATATTCTGCAAGAAAATGCCTTCACTTCCTACCCATGCAAGGCAAGCTTTTGATCAACCTGCGGCCACATCCCTTTTTTTGGATATTAATTCCTGGAATGAGGTGTTGAGTGTTCCTTGTTCCCAGGATATAATTCCTAAAAGCATTGAACAAGACAATATGAAAAACTAAAAATCATCAAGAAGAAATAAATCATCCCCAGTTTTCCAGATGTTACCAGGGTCCAAATACAGAATGAGGAGGAGACTGTCCCAGAGCTGTCCTGGAGGAGTCCTCTCCCCACAGGCTTCCTGTGAAGACTGAAGTGACCCAAACGCCAAGGAACTAATGTCCTTGGAAGAAGACGCTAATGAGAAAAAGAATTTACACACATCAAAAAAGCTACAGTGGGAGCGTTGGAGAGGTGGCCTAGCGGTTAAGAGTGCCGACTGCTCTTGCAGAGGACCCGGGTTCGATCCCCAGCACCCACATGATGGCTGAGAACCATCTTTAACTCCAGTTCCAGGGGAATCCAAGCCCCTCTTCTGACCTCCGAGGCATTGCATGACATGGGTGCACCAACCTACATGCAGACAGTACACTCATACACATAAAAAAAATAATAAAAAAGCTACAGTGAGAAACTCTCTCAAGAAGCTAAAAAGAGCTGAGACTGAGCTGAGAGCTGCTTCTCTTCACCCTTTTCTTGTCTTTCAACCCTGATGGAGACACAGGCTCCGTCTGAGGAGGTAGAAGACAGAGGATAGAGGCACAGCGCAGAGAGAAGCTGCCCACCCTGCAGCAGGCCCCGCTAGGGGGGAGGTTCTGACTTTGACTACATATTGCCCAGGACTCAGTATTTCATGTCAGAAATGGAACTATATAAAAATGACTAGACAACTCATCATCTGTTGAAGAGATGAAAAGTTAGTCGCTGTTTCAGATTTTACCAGAGGAAGAGGAAAGAGTGATCTGTGGACAGAGGTTGGATCTGTTAAAAGGAAGGTGATGATCCCAGTGACTTTCTCTCTGCCCCGAGCTGGAGTCCTTCTCCCCCCCTCCAGCTTCATGTCTGACAATGACTCCAAAATGACACAAAGGAAGATGACAGGGTAGAAGGACTTCTTGCCACTTTCCCTCTTAAACATTCTCATTTTTTTTGTCTTTTTGAGATAGAGTTTCCCTGTATCCCCAGCTGGCCTAGAACTTACTATGTAGACCAGGCTGGCCTTGAACTCACAGAGATCCACCTGCCTCTGCCTCCTGAGTACTGGGATTTAAAGTGTGTGCCACCATGCCTGGCAAACATTTTCAAATTTTAATTATGAGAATGTGTACCTATTTTTAAAATTCATGTCTCCAATGGAAAAGCCATAGTAAGCAGCCCCTGAGATGGACTCACAGTCACACCTGGGATGCTTCCTCTTAATGTGGGTTGTACTTCTAGAGTCCCTTCTAATGAATGGCACCCAGAAGGCATGGTTGATGGTCACTCCTGTGGCTTCTATCCACATTCTGCATCAGTTTCTGTGTCTCTAGGCAGCCCTGTATGGAGAGCCCCACATGACCAAATATGGCACTAGACTTTCTTCTGTCACCTGCCAACAGCCATGTGCCATTCAGGCACATGAAACTGCCATAGATCTTGGCCATAGCCTGACTCTGGCCCACAAGACCACGATCCAGGCTCACAGCCACACTGTTCCTAGATACCTGACCATAGAACTCACATCGCAAAGGTGTTATTTTCAGATTCTGCGTTTCAAGTAATCTGATTCACATCCATGAAAAATAACCAAGCAAACTGCATTTAACAAACACAAAGACCATACTACCTGCATTCACTTTATATCTAGAAGGCAGATTTTCAAAGTCCTTTCTCCATAATTCATGCTGATTTAGTTGTTTTTCTTTTTCTTTTTTTTTTTTTTCACTTTTACCATGATGACAGCAGGGGTTTTTTTCTGATATAAAACAATTTTATACCATTTATGTATATATGTGGGTGTTAGTATAGATGCAGACTGTGAACTAGAAAGGGGACCAAGAGAGGGGGAAATGATGAGGAAGTGGAGGGGGAAATGATGAGGAAGGGGGAAACGATGAGGAAGGGGGAAATGTTGAGGAAGTGGAGGGGGAAATGTTGAGGAAGTGGAGGGGGAAATGATGAGGAAGTGGAGGGGGAAATGCTGAAGAAGTGGAGGGGAAATGTTGAGGAAGTGGAGGGGAAATGTTGAGGAAGTGGAGGGGGAAATGTTGAGGAAGTGGAGGGGAAATGATGAGGAAGTGGAGGGGGAAATGCTGAAGAAGTGGAGGGGAAATGTTGAGGAAGGGGAGGGGAAATGTTGAGGAAGTGGAGGGGAAATGTTGAGGAAGTGGAAGGAGAAATGCTAAGGAAGTGGAGGGGGAAATGTTGAGGAAGTAGAGGGGATAGTAGAATACATTTTTTTGGTCTTTATGAGACAGAGTCTCCCTTTAGTCCCAGCTGGCCCGGAGCTCGCTATGAGACCCGGCTGGCCTTGAACTCACAGAGATCTGCCTGCCTCTGCCTCCTGAGTGCTGGGATTAAAGGCGTGCACCACCATGCCCAGCAGTAGAATACATTTAACATCAAAATTAGGAGGCTACTGGGGGAAAGGGTGAAATCAATAAAAACAATTTTCATGTAAAAATCCCATAATGAAAACTAATTGTTTGCCAATTTGAAAATAGTTTAAGATTAGGCAGGTTAAGAGTGGTTAAGAGCGCTGACTGCTCTTGTAGAGGATCCAGGTTCCATCCCCAGTACCCACATGGCAGCTGAGAACCATCTTTAACTTCAGTTCTAGGGGAATCCGACGCCCTCTTCTGACCTCCATGGCATTGCACGACACGGGTGTACAAACCTACATGCAGACAGTACATTCATACACATAAAAAATAAATTAAAAAAATTAAAAGAACATGTCTACTTAAAAAAAAGAAAATAGTTTAAGATTATTTCTAATTATGTGCATGTACACATGTGTGTGGGTATACACACGTGTGTGGGTGTGCACATGTGTGTGGGGTGCACATGTGTGGGAGTGTACACATGTGTGGGAGCGTACACATGTGTATGGGTATGCACATGTGTGTGGGGTGCACATGTGTGGGAGTGTACACATGTGTGGGAGCGTACACATGTGTATGGGTATGCACATGTGTGTGGGTGTGCACATGTGTGGTGTACATATGTGTGGGTGTACACATGTGTGTGGGTGTATACACATGTTTGTGGGTGTGCACATGTGTGGGGGGGTGTATATGTGTGGGGGTGCATACACATGTGTGGAGGTGTGCACATGTGTGGGGGTGTGTACATGTGTGGGGGTTTGTACACATGTGTAGGGGTATACACATGTGTGAGGGCATACACAAGTGTGGGTGTGTACACATGTGTGGGGGTGTACACATGTGTGGGTGTGTACACACGTGTGGGGGTATGCACATGTGTGGGGGTGTGCACATGTGTGGGGGTGTCCTCAGAATCCAGAGGCATTGGGTCTCCCAAGAGCTGCAGTTACAGGTGATTGTGAGCCACCAGACTTAAGTGCTGGACTCTGAACTCGAGTCTGCAAGAGCAGTACAATCCCATAAATTTTTTTTTTTTTTTTAGTTTTTGAGACAGGGTCTGGCTGCAGCCTCAGCTGTCCTGGAACTCACAATGTAGTCCAAGCTGTCCTGGAACTCACAATGTAGTCCGAGCTGGCCTGGAACTCACAAGGTAGTCCAAGCTGGCCTGGAACTCACAATGTAGTCCAAGCTGACCTTAACCTCACAGAGATCTGTCTGCCTCTACCTTCCAAGTGCTGGGATTAAAGGCCCACAACACCATGCCTGGCTCAAAAAATTACTTTTTAAAAACCTATATTACACCATCACATATACTTGTAAATTGCTGAGGGACAGGCAGAGAGAGAACAATAATTCTCAAAAATTTCAAATTTTTATTAATTTTATTGAGATGACAATGAGCTAATAAGTAATATGTCCAGATTTTTAATAAAAATAACTTGAAAAATACCTCAGTCTCTTTCTCTTTTGCACTCATACCTCAGCATATAGAATTATCTGGACCCATGACCTGCTATATGTAGTAGCCAGACTTCAGAAGTTCCATGAAAGTTCTGTCACCTGTAAGTTAGCAGATGTTGTGAAGGGTAAAAACTGAAGCTAAATAGCTGGGCGTGGTGGTGCATGCCTTTAATCCCAGCACTCGGAGGCAGGGGCAGGTGGATCTCTGTGAGTTCGAGGCTGATCTGGTCTACATGATGAGTTCCAGGCTAGCTGGGGCTACAGGGAGACCATGTCTCAAAAAGACAAAAAACAAAACAAAACAAAACAAAAAACCCCGAAGCTTAATTGGTACTTTTAGTGTGGTAAAGAGATCACATGATTCAATCCCTATCATGATTTTTAAATTTTGTTTGTTTGCTTTGTTTTGTTTTGATTTGTTTTGTTTTTCAAGACAGCATCTCCCCATAGGCTCCAGCTGTTCTGGAACTCCCGATGTAGACTAGACTGGTCTTGAACTCATGGCCTTGAACTCATAGAGATCCACCTGCCTCTGCCTCCAAGTGCTGGGATTATAGGTGTGTGCCACCACGCCTAGGTCAGTATTTTAAATTTCTTATTCTTGCTAAAAGAATCATTGAGTTTGGGACTGGCTGATTTGAGCAGATGTGTTAGAGTTGTCCTGAGGAAAGCGCTCTGCTATGTCAGTCTGCCATGGATTATCACCACAAAAACCACTGCGCTCAATTTTAGATCCACACATTCTAAAAAAAGAACCAGAAGACACTAGCAGAGGCTCTCCCAGCTCTGAAGACTCTTTATCAGAAGAGGAAACTGAAATTGTTTATCCATGTTTATTTCCAGATTAGAGAGTTCTGGTTAACAAAAGGATTTTAAGGGGTGAAGTTTTCACTTACATTATCATATAGAAACAGGTTTTTATTTCAGTTTATGGAGGAGTGCGGGTGTTTGTGTGTGTGTGTGTGTGTGTGTGTGTGTGTGTGTGTGTGTGTAGTCAGGGCACAACTTGCTGGAGTTGGTTGTCTTCCTTCCATCTTGTGGGTCCTAGAAATCAAACTCAGGTTGGTCAGGTAGCAAGTGCCTTTACCCCCTGAGCCATCCATCTTGCCAGCCCTAAAATAGTTTTTAACCTTCCTCAAGCTTGTCTTGAGCATATTCTGTTCTCTATAAGTATAAAACCAAGGACAAGTCACAGCTGTGGAAAACCTTTTGTGTTTGAAAACCAATCACAATAAAACTACTTGACAACTAGAGTACTAGGACTTATGAAATATTCTCTGCAGAAGGGATGATCGAACATTCCTGTGATACATTACTGTTTCCTCTGTGGAAACATTATACCTACTGAAAAGAAATAATAGAGTTGGACTGACATTCTGTTGCATGCCTGAAATATGAGGGACCAGTCAATGATCATCTACAAAGCTGGCATCATCAAAAGAGAAACATGTAGACAGAATGTTCTGACTGATGGAAGTATAAAAAAACAAAGGGCAAAAACCCCAGGAAATACACAAAATACTTGCACATTATCACTACTATAAAAAGAAAAATCAAGGTCATGGGAAACTGTAACATATAAATGGCCCAATTTCAGTGGACAGATTGCAGGGGAAAACAAACAGGAGGAGAAAACATGTAGATTAAGAGATTCATAATATTCAAGTCATTCAGATGTAATGTTTTGGAAACAGCATTGTTTCTAACATAGCATTGTGAATATAACTGATACCTCTGAATTGCAAACTTAAAAATTGTTGGAATTTCCAGGCCTGGTAGTGTACACCTTGGATCCCAGCACTCAGGAAGCAGAGGCAGGGGGGTCTCTGTCATATTGAGGCCAGTCTGGTCTACATAGCAAGTTCCAGCCCAGCTGGGCCTATAGGGAGACTCTGTCTTTTAACAAATGAAACAGTATGATCATGATGCTACCTGACTGCAATTCCAGAGCTCAGGACACAGGGATAGGAAGGGAGGTAGCAGTTTGATGCCAGCCTGGGCTACATAGCAAGACCCTATCTCAAAAGGAAAAAAAAAGCCTTTAATTTCAATCACCTGATAAAAATATAGAACGTATCTGAGGTCTTATTCAAACACAATTTTTAAAAATGAAGCAATCGGGACTGTTTGAACACAATTGTTTGAACACAAGTGGGAAACGTCATTGCTATTTTTAAAGATGTGATAATAACATTGTGAGTTTTTTAAGACTTCTAAATTTTTAGAACTATGTGCTCAAGAATGTTCAGATAAAATGATAAATGTTGTGTCTAGATTTTGATCCTGACTAAAATGTAATAAATTTGCTCATTTTAACCTTGTGGAGATGGGCAGAATATGAGAGTCCTTATTTTGAGACAAAAGACATTTTTACTCTTGACAATAAGCAGCACAAACATCAGCACAAGTGTGTGGGCTCCTCGTGTCCTCTGTTGCCATGAGAATAATACAGGTGGGTTCAGAGAAGCCATGCATAGAGGTTTGCTTCACAGCTGAGAAAAACTGGATTTGGGAAACCTACCAGTTTGGGGTTTGTTTTTTCTGGTTTTTTGGGGGGGATCTTTTTGAGACAGGATCTCCCTATAGCCCCAGCTGGCCTGGAACTCACTCTGTAGACCAGGCTGGCCTTGAACTCACAAAGATCCACCTTCCTCTGCCTCCCGAGTGCTAGGATTAAAGGCACACGCCACCACGCCCTGCGTACCTACCAGTTTTAAAGCCAACAATCAGCAATTCTGGTTTTGTCTGGAGTGAGGACTCAAAGGGTGAGAGAATATGTCTTCCACATATTACATCATAGCTTAAGGTCACCAGTTCATAACGAACCCTGAGAAATGGCTCTGCTAAGGAACAGGCAAGCGTCTTGCAGTCTTGGCCCATCTAGGATGACAGGCAGGAACAAAAGAGGCTCAAGGAAGAGTATCTCTCCAGTTTAAATTTTTGCTTCCAAATTTCCACTGAAAGGGGAGGATCTGGGTAAATCTTTAAGAATGTAGGTAAAACAGATTTGGTTATGAACTGATACTTATAAGTTGGAGTTTGGGGGGATGGAAAGATGGCTCAGTGGTTAAGAGCACTGACTGCTCTTTTAGAGGACCCAGGTTTGATTCCCAGCACCCACACAGCTAACAACCATCTGTAACTCCAGTTCCAGAGAATCTGACACCTTCTCCTGACCTCCTTGGACACTGAGTGACACAGATGCACTTACATACATGCAGGCAACACACTCATACAGATAAAATAAAAATAAAAAATAAAATATTAACATTTTATTTTATGTACTTAATATTTATTTAATATTTACCTAATATTTATTTTATTTTGTATATTTTTAATATTTTATTATTTTATTTATATTTTGTATATTTAAATATTTTATTTTTATTTTTGTATATTTTATATATTTTATTTTGTGTATTTTAAAATAGTTATTCTATTTTATTTTTATGTATCTTTTAATATTTTATTTTATCTGTATGAGCGTATTGCCTGCATGTATGTAAGTGCACCCATGTCCTGCAATGTCCGTGGAGGTCAGAGGGTGTTGGATCCCCTGGAACTGGAGTTATGGACAGTTGTTAGCCACCATGTGGGTGCTGGGAATAGAACCCAGTACCTCTTCAAGAGCAACCAGTACTCTTTTTTTTTTCCTTTGGTTTTTTCGAGACAGGGTCTCCCTGTATCCTCAGCTATCCTGGAACTCACTCTGTAGAGCAGGCTGGCCTTGAACTCACAAAGATCCCCCTGCCTCTGCCTCCTGAGTGCTAGGATTAAAGGCGTGCCCCACCACGCCCAGCTGCAACCAGTACTCTTAACCACTGAGCTATCTCTCAAACCCAATAAAATACTTTTTAAAGGTGGGATTTGACTACATCAGTTTTGTAATTCTTCATTTACTTTTGTACATGATTAACATTTTCCACAATAAAATTTTTGAAAAAAATTACAGAAGTTTTCTGACTGTAGATGTAACTCAGTGGTCAAGCACTTGCCTAGCATACACAAGGCTCTGGGTTCAATCCTCAGTATAGAAAAAAAGTCTCCTTTAAAAAAAAAAATTGCTGGAGAGATGGCCTAGTGTTTAAGAGCACTAACTGGTCTTGCAGAGGACCGGGGTTTGATCCCCAGCACCCACATGGCGGCAGAGAACCGTAACTCCAGGTCCAGGGGAATCGGGGAATCCAAGACACCCTCTTCTGACCTCCGAGGCATTGCACGACAGGGGTGCACGCAGACAGTACACTCCTACACATAAAAAAATAAATAAAATTTTAAAAATGCATTTCTTAAAAAAAAAAGTCATATGGAATTTCGGTGTATATCAATGTTTTGAAATGGAACTTATTTAATTTTTTTTTTTTTTTGTCTTTTTGAGACAGGGTCTCCCTGTAGTCCCAGCTGTCCTGGAACTCACTCTGTAGACCAGGTGCTTGGTCTTCACAAAGATCAGCCTGCCTGATCCTCCCAAGTGCTAGGATTAAAGGTGTGCACCACCACACCCGGCTTAATTTTTATTTAATTAACATGCCCGATGATAGATTTCCTTATGGCTTTTTCTCTTTTTTCTTTTTTTTTTTTTTTTTTTTGCTTTTGGTCATAGTGCTTTATCACAGCAACAAAAAGGAACTAATACAAATGCGTAAAAAATTCAAAGTAAGGGGGCTGGAGAGATGGCTCAGTGGTTAAGACCCTCACCCCTTCCCTTTCCCTCCCCTTTTCCATCCCTTTCCCATCCCCATCACACACAAGCTCAGCTGGCTTTTTTATGGAGCCCAGGCCCACTGCCTTAGGGACAGCATCATCAATCAGCAATCAAGAAAATACCCAACAGATATGCCCACAGTCCAAACTGATCTAGGTAATACCACCCAAAGACAGGGCTATGGCAAGTTAACAGCTAAAGCTACCTGGACATTCTGTAGCACTTACCCAAATCATCCTTTCTTCGCACATGCAGTGTACCAAATCTCTTTTAGGTACTCTATCAATCTTCAGAAATACCTAAAAATAAAAAAATAAAAAAAAAAAACCCAAAACACTAGTTACTCTGTGTGGCTGTTCAGGATACGAATGAAAGAAGAACAAGCTGATCTGCCTTTGCCGGTTCTAATCCAGGAGTCTCACTGATTGTAAGCATGTGCATGTGTGTCCTTGTGTGTGTGTGTGTGTGTGTGTGTGTGTTTACCTAGGACCAAGTTTAAGAGAAAGAGCATCATTGGTCCCTTTTCAACCTTCTTACTTCTTAATAATAATGTGTATTTAGCCAGCTCTGATGCTTTTCTGTGCTTTGGGGGAATAGCTAGGAATCTACACACTTTTTTGTCCTTTCACAAGCCTGCTTGCCTTCAGAAAGGGTGAGAAAGTTACAGAAAAGGTGATAAGACACTTGTTATAAGAGCCTAAAAACCTTGCTTCTTAACTCTAAATCTTTCTCTCTCCAACTAGAGGTATGCCTTGAGAAACAGGAGGGAGTATCCTTTCCTGCTGGGGACACGCCCACTCGTGAACACTCCCAGTCTGGAGGCCTGGGTCCTCAGAGTCACCAGGGATTCTGCTGACCTGCTGTTCTTCACAGGTGCGAAGGACATCACAGGAGTGCAGGAGCTCATGAGTCTGAGTCAGGGGAAAAAGACTTCCAAGCGAAGTAACATGTAATAAATTCTGCTCAAAGCAAAAGCTACCTTGGAAACTTCTCTCATTACAGCCAATGTTTCCAAGTCCATCTGTAGCCTGACCAGAAGTATCCAAGAGACAGAGTGTGGTGAAAGAAAAAGAGAGCCAAGTGGAAGGAGAGAGAGAGAGAGAGTAGCCAACTACTGTTCACTTCTAGCAACAGCAGAGCCAGGAAATTGTGTTGTCTACCACCGAAATACATCAGTCTCTTAAACTGATTCTGCCCTCTGGAAGGAAAAATAACAACACACCAATACCATATAGTACATTCTCGGCCCTCTGCCTTGGATTGTGGGATAAAGGTATTTTGGACTCATAATTTCTTTTTTAATAATTTTATTGAATTTTGGAGAATTTCATATACTGTATTTTGATCTATATTCAGTCCATCTTTCCTGCCTGCAGCCCTTCTTACTACTCCCTGCCTGATTTCATATCCTCTATTTTTTTTTTTTTTTACTTTTTGAGACAGGGTCTCCCTTTAGTCCCAGCTGGCCTGGAGCTCATTATATAGAACAGACTGGCCTTGAACTCACAGAAATCTGCCTGCCTCTGCATCCTGAGTGCTGGGATTAAAGGCGTGAGCCACCATGCCCAGCTATCCTCTATTATTTAAAAAGACCTATTGAGTCTAATTTGTGTCCCCAAATGCCCTTCAGTTTGGGTGTATCCTCTGGAGCCTGGTCAACCTACCCAGTTGCCACACCCTTAAAAAAAAACCTTGCTTTCGCTCTCCCAGCAACAATCAGTTGCCAATAGTTATTTCCTCACTCTCTTCTGGGATTCTGTCTGCCTCGAGCTCGTGTGGGTCTTGTGCATGCTTTCACACAGGCTTTAAGTTCATATGAGTAACTGCCCTGCTGTCTGGAAAACTCTGTTCCCTTGTGGTCATCCACCGCCTCCGGCTACTGCTCTTCTGAAATGATCCCTGAGCCTTAGGAGGCAGAGGTCTCAGACAAGTGTCCTGCTCAGGGCTAAGCACTCTGTAGCCTCATTCTCTGCATGTTGATCTGTTGTGAGTCTCTGTGTTACTCACCATCTGTTGCAAGAAGAAGCCTCTCTGGTGAAAGATGAGATATGCATTGATCTGTGGGTATAGCAATAAGTCATTAACACGGTGTTGACCCACATCCTGGGTCACCTGGCAGACGGTCATCCCCTTTGGGTTCCAGCACTCCCTTTTTCCAGCCACATCCCCCTGCTGAACCCTGCCTGCCAGTCTCCTAAATTTTCTCTGAACTTTCCAAGCAAGCAAACTTTATCCAAAGAACTTTGCCTTGTGTGATTCTTAGAAGACTCATTGATCTAATTTCATGTAGGGAGGCTTGTCCCCATCATCATGTCCACTTGACAGTAGATGTCGTTCCATCCTTCCTCCACAGCCCTCGGAGAGGCACATTCTAGATTCGGAGTGGGCCACTAGGTAAATGTTTCTACAAAAGTACTACACACATTCTGTTTTTAGAAATGGTACCATGTTCCTGTAGTTCTCATTTCAACCAGTCTCCCTCTCCTAGCCTGACATCTAGAGAAATTTATACAAATAAATCCCAATGCACAGGATCCCTTTCCTCAAGGGCATGGCCTCTTCAGACACACTAAAATACACAACGCTTGAAATATATTTATAGAGTGTAGAATGAAGTAGCCCTTCTTTTGTTTTTGTTTCTGTTTTGTTTTGTTTTTAGCCCTTCTTTTGTACCTATAATCCATCCAACTGCTTTTATCTGACACACTTTGGTCCTTGAATTCTCTGTTTTGTTTTTAGTAGGGGTTATGGTTTCTTTCTTCCTTTCTTTTTCTTTCTTCCTTTCTTTTTTTTTCAAAGCCATTTTTTTTATTGAAACTTTGTGCATTTCATACAAATTTTCAAATCAAATCTAGACCCATGCCCCCCTCTCTGTCCCCCTACCCCACCAGAGCTCATGCATTCTGCCAAACATGTTTTTCATCTTTTTCTCAGTCTCTTTCAAAATTTTCAATGCAGTTTACTGTTTCAAGCAGAAGTTCACCATTTCAGTCAGTTCTTTGNAAAGTTAAAATTTAAAAAAAATTAAACAGGGGCAATAGAGAAGAGGCTCATCAAGATGAGAAAGCAACTAACTTACCTTCAAGAGGAAAACCTGGAGTAACAAATTTCCAAGCCCCATTATTGGTGATGCCTAAATAACCATTTTGCAACCTCCAAGTTCCATGGGATAAACAACCTCTGTGGGCAGAGCAAGGCGACACACAGTGTACCTACCTACATGCAGCATTTCACTATACACATAAAATTTAAAAATAATAAAATATTCCTTAACCACAAACCAGAAAAAATGTAAAAGGACATGAAATGAGGGAAATGTGTCAGGAAGAAGCTCCAGGGGGTGACCAGGGAGTGTAAGGTTAGGGGAGTTCTGAGGAAATTTGAACACATATAAGCAGTCAATGACACATACCAAGTAGGGCTAAACTAAAAACTATCCAAAAAACACCTGCTTAAATGTTCATAAAGTACTGTCACACAAATGCAGAATAGATATAATGAATCATGCCTTTTTAATAAACATCACTATACATGTTCTATCACTGCCATTATTCAAAGTCCTTATAACATCTAATAGGAATCTCTCTTGGTATTTCAACTTGAAGTAAGATAAGCTTCTATCCTCATCTTGCTAAACAATTTGGAGGTCATAGAGGATCATTTTGTTAAGCAAATGTGTATATATGCTTTGTGTATTACAGTCATATGTGTATAAACAAGTCTGGAAAAATATAAAATCTGAGACATCATATGAGTGAATAGCCTAATGTGAGAACGATATGTAATTGCTGGTAAGAGTAAATTCCTACTTTGCTCGGTTCTTGTTAGGTGGTCGGTCCTAAATGAACTATACACCAAAGCATAAAATTTGTTCCTTTATAGTCTGCTGAACAGTTTCTAACAGAACTCTTTCCTCAAGTATTATACCTTTTAAGTTCCACTATGAAAGAATAATTTCCAAATTTTCTGTCATTTCTAAACCTCAACATTTCTAGATAAACTTGTTCAAAATAAAATGAAACTGAATGTGTGCTGATTTTATACAATTTAACCTTTAGATACTGTAAATCACATTTCTTTAAAATTTACCTTCATCATACATTTCTTCTATTAAATAGGCCTCTGCCCGATCTTTCAGGGCATTGACATTGTCAGGTTCCATCTGTAAAACTTCAGAACATATTCTAATTGCTTCAACAGGCTTCTCATCCTAAAAGTAAATGTGAGAAAACAATTTATGAGCTTAGGATGCACCTCAATGGTGGAGTGCTGCTTAGCATGCACATGCCCTCGGTTTATACCCGCAGGGAACCAAAAAAACAAGACAAAGAAATGAAACTCACTAGATCCCCAGAGAAGACCAGCTCAGCAGGTTTAAAGCCCACTTGTCCACCAGTCCCCTGACAACCTGAGATTGGCCCCTGGTCCCTACACAGTGCATGGAAAGGGGTGACTTCTGCAAGTTGTTTTCTGACCTCCACACATTCAGTGACCACACACACACACAATGAATGGAATTGAAAAGATTTAATTTATGTTTGTACAGTTGAGAGATGAGTTCAAAATAATGCCTGAGACTAGTATAAAAGAAAACAGAGGAAATCATATTAGTTCAAAAAACCTCATTGACAAATTACACATAAATATCTCTACGATGAGTCGCATGTGTTATAGCCAAAGGCTTATATAACAAGAAATAGTTGACAGAAGTAGAAACTTTCCCTATGGTTTTGGCCAGGTAGTGCCAGAGAGAGACTGCCCAAAAATTTACACAGGCTATCTTGCGAAGCCCGTTCATTGCCCTTCCAGAAACCTGAAGGTAAGTAAGACCCTATAGGCTGTAAGACAGGACATACTTTGAGCACAGAACTTATTAAAGCAATGGTGATCTCCGGACCGCCTGACTCTTGGAAGATGCCACTTCCCCTGAAGGCTAGCTCTTATAGCTTTGGGCAGGAGCACCTTAAGTACAAAATATATGCTGCTAAGAGGGATGAGTATTGAATGATCTAACAGCCCTTAGTTAAGGTTAACAAGTCCTATCTTAATCCCACATCAATGATAAGCACCAACAAACAAAAGCCATTGGTGTAGTAATGCACTTTCATTCTGGGCAAATCAAACAGCTAACTAATGGGACTTAAAGCCCATCTCTTAAAGGCAGAGGGAAAAGTCTATTGTGTGGTAGCTAAACATAGCCATAATTACATCTAAAGGTTTTAGTGAGAAGTCACTAGACTCCTAGTGAAAAATCCACTCCTAAGGCTGTCACATACTCCGGTGAGATAACGTATTTCCTACTTATGTGCAAACACATGATCCTTATATTTAAAAGCTAAGTGTCCCAGGACACCACTCATCAAAGAACCTTCTTTTGCAACAAACTGGAGATTATTACCACGCACTCTATTAGACTGAGGTCATTACACAGATGATGATCTGTTGAATATAATTCCCAAGCAACGATTAAGTAGCCACACCTACAATGCAAGGGTTCATATAACCTAAGGTCTCAGGTAACCACGAGAATGCATAGCGGAAAGTGGTTAAACAAGAAACATTAGAATACATACTCCTTCTCATGTTCTTGCAGTTGAAGCTCCTTCAGGTTAGATAAACAGCAGCGCCAGGACACAAAAGATCACAA
Source organism: Rhizomys pruinosus (assembly GCA_009823505.1). Taxonomy (NCBI): domain Eukaryota; kingdom Metazoa; phylum Chordata; class Mammalia; order Rodentia; family Spalacidae; genus Rhizomys; species Rhizomys pruinosus. The sequence goes on along the minus strand of VZQC01004575.1, from coordinate 138,262 downwards.
ATAGCTGAGGCACAGTGAGTAGAAATCTGGAGAGTGTGGGTCTTTGAACTGGACAACTTATGTTAAACCTCACCCACTCACTACTCAGGAACCATTGTGGAAGAGGGGGTAGAAAGATCATGGAAAGAAATAGAGTCGCTTTACGGCCTCCTGGGACCTTGCTCATATGAACCTATGGCAATAGTGTCAGCATGTATGAGACCCATGCAAACTCAATTGGTCAAAAACCCAGCATAGAGTTGGAGAAATGGGCAGCAGGCACGCCAATCTTAATGAGGAATTATTGGCAGCTGATTCTGGTTGGGTGGGGTGGAACTTTTTTGGGGGGCTTTTTTATTCTTTTTTGGTTGTTCTTTAAAAAAAGGGAGGGAGTGTGAGGCTCTAGATAGGGTGACGGTAGAACCGCTGAGAACCAGGCAGTGATACACACTCTGCAATAGGATAAGTGCTGAGAGGAACTGACTAATGACATGCTAGGGCTTATTACAAATGACAATGAATGAGGTCCAGGCTAGTTGGGGATGGGGGCTATGGGAGGACAGTGGGAAGGGGGGTATGAACGAGGACTAGGATGTTCTGTTGAAATGCCACAAATTAAATTAAAAAATTACTTATGCTAACTATTTAAAGTTCTGAAAACAAGTTACCATTACCTTAGAAAAGCAGTGGCAGATCCTCCTTTGGAGCGAGCTGTGCCTACTCAGCCACCCCCAGGCTCTGTTATTTCATGACAGATCATATTTGCTGGATTGCATCTGTGTATCTATAGAATAGCAGTTTGTTGGTGAGAACTGATGAAAATTCTATTCTGCAAGCTGTTGAAAGGAAACCTCTCTGTGGTATGTTTTTGTTCTGATAAATCAACCCACTGAACATGCCTGCACAACAGCTGAAACCTTCAAATGAGTTGCCCCACCTTAATCCCAAAGTAAGCCCGTACGCACAGGTTCAGTACACAAGGAGGCCAGTAGGTGGAAATAGCTGGTTAAAGGCACTTGCTGCACCAAGCCTGATGACAACACTGGAGTCCTCATTTCCCTAGGAACTAACGTGATGAGGGTAACAACCACTAGTCTCTAATCTGTCTGTCTGAAATCAAATGGTTGTGCACCATGACATGTGTTTGCCTATGTGCACACACAAATAAAAATAATTCTAAAAACTGTGAAGACATCTGGCTAGGGTATAGGTATAGAGGGTGAAGGTTACATGAAGAGAAGACTCCATCTCTGTAGCTTTAAGGAAGTTATCCATATCAAGGTGAGACTTCAGAGATGAAGTTGCTTATACAAACCTGGAGAAAGCATGAGCTTCTTCTATATGTAACCCATCACCCATGCTCCTGTAAGTAAACCCAATAAAACTCATTAGTTCACCAAAAACTAGATTGGAGTGGAATGGTTACTTGTTTCTCTCATTTATTACATCTCCCCAGTCCCAGAAGGGTTGGTTTGTTGTTTTAGGTTTGGTTTTTATTGGCAACAGAAACAGCATTGGGATCAAACCAATGCCTTGTATATTTTCTAGCAATCACGTTGGCACTAAATAAACCACTGAGCAATATCTCCAACTCTACCTAAAGACTTATACAGAAAAGCAACAGCATTATTCACTAGGTGACCTTCAAGAGTGACTGTCTAAATAAATTGTAGTACATATTCATACCACGGAAAATATTAAACAATAGGAAAGAAATATTAATACATGCTGGACAAAAAAATAGCCACGGAGGAATTATTCTACTGAAGGGAATTAAAAGTCACTTCAGGGAGGAGCTAGAGAGACTGCTTTGATTTCATCTTCTTTAATTGATCTCGACGAATTGAGAAGGAGTTTATAGAAGTGCTACAACGAGTTATACTTCAGTGGGAGTTGTCATGGGAGCTGAGGAAGGTTAACAGGACCAAGAAAAGCGGCTGTGGGCTAGTGGGTTACAAAGTGCAACATTAGAAGCTCAGTTCCCGCCGTGAACGCGAGGTTGATCAACCTCTTGACCTATGGTGCTGCGCTGTGACCGAACGTGGAATGGTATAGGCTACTCCTTAAGGACTACTATTTAGTTTACCAAGACCGGTGATAGGGTGAATAGGGCTGAGTGTGGAAAGACACTTCAACACGAGGACAACTACAAATATCCTGATGAGTCTAACTCCGGGCTATAGCGCGCAAGCCCAGCTCAACCTAACCTCTACTAAAGTGCTCTCAGTCGCTCTCTTGAGAATGCCCTCTTTGAATCCCCGTCGCACCCTTATCGAGTCGTAGATAGCGACACCTGGAGAATCAACTGTACTCAGACCACAACCCTTTTACCCACTCTCGTCGAAACACACACTTCCTTAACACAGGAATTATTACAATAACGCACTAAAGTTACTCAGCTGAGTGTCCCCGTGCAACTCCTGGCCGTTCCACCAGAGGAAAGTTGCATGGCGGCACCACTTGTTCAGACGCCGCACTGCTTTGAAAATCATAAAAGTTCAGGTGCCCCTGCTCTGGTTCCCCATTTATACTCCACTCTTGACATTTTGGTAACAGCTACTTGGTGTCTGCCTCCCACACTAAGCTATAAATATTTTAAGACCAAAAGTTGTGGTCAAATTCATTTCTGCATTCTCAGTATATAACTCAGTACCTGATAGAAGAGATAAGAAAAATCAGAAATAGCATAAATCTGCTAGTAAGAACACTACGCAGTGAGCATCACTCATTTTTTTGCCCATTTCAACAATGTATAATCCTAGAAGTTTTGCCAAAGCTCAGTGCCATCTATACCCTTAAAGACCAGGGAACAAAGCAGTATCAGTTCAGTAGTTCTTTTGTGCCCACACTAGAAATTGAAGGCAAGACTGAATTGTGGCATAAGTGTATTCTTACCTGCTATCTCTGATCAGCTCTTCAGCTGACTTGATCAGCTTATTTAAGTTTCTTTGCACTTGTTAATATAGTGTGCAAAGACACCTTTTGTGATCGCTGATCAGCTTAAGACACTACGACGCACTTCAGCATGCTGCATGTAAGGTTGGAAAAAAAAGGAAAATACTCAAAAGTGCAAAATATCAGTGAGGGAATGAATGCTTATCTGTACAGAAATCATAAGAATATTTTTGTTTCTAACATGCAAACTTCATTACTTACTGTGCATTTTTACACACGACATTGTACCATAGGCAAAATAATTCAAAATAAAATGACATGGAATTACATTATACACTCTTTGTTTCCATAACTAAAATAGCATTTTCACTTTAATAAGCATATTTCATGAAAATAAACTGAAATTATACCTTAGGGATAACCTAATTTAATATGAAAATTGTAAAAGATAAGATTACTACCTTATCACCAACAATAAAGATCACATCTTGATGTCACCAGAACTGACCTGAGAGAGAGTTCATGGTCTCCTAGTTGATAGTACAGTGTGCTGATCTTATAAAATGCCTCAGTATTATCATTCTTCAACTTGGATGCAGCCTTTAAGTCACTTATAGCTTTCCTAGGTTCCCCTTCTTTTATAAAGCACTCAGCTCGAAGTTCACGTAATTCTGCATCCCAAACACAAACCTTGAGAAACAAAAGAACTAAACTTTAAGAAACAAAGTATATGCATTAATTCTTGCATCCCACATATAATTGAAGACGGATTTTTTTTTTTTTTTGTCTTTTAGAGGTCTGTGTTGCCTTTTTTTCCAGCAGGCCTGGAAGCTCGCTCTAGTAGACCCAGCCTGGCCTTCGAACTCACAAAGACCCCTGCCTCTGCCTCCCAAACGTGACAATAGGAATTAAAGGCATGTGCCACCACGCGACCTGGCTGACCCACATTTATCAAAAACTAAAACCTATCCCAAATGTTAACATTGAGACAAAGTCTATATTTCAAAAATTGTGTTATTTTTTCAAAGAATATCTTAAATTCTGAGAAAGATATATACAACAAAACCACAGGCCTGTTTCTTTCTTATTCCGTACAATTATTTAAGTCTTAAAACTCTAGAATGATAGAGGATAAAACAGTTCCAGCCAAGCCTCTGAGAAGAGTGAGCAGAAGTTGAGACCCTGTCTCAAAGAACCTAAGGCATTTACTATTAGAGGGTGCTTCCACTGAAGCACATTGGAAGAGAATATTCAAGTCATATTTTTTGTATGTGTACTCAGTCATTAATTCTAATTTATAGTCAAGAAAAATCTTATTTTGTATTATTTTGACTTTGATGTTCTTTTGAATTTTTAAACAGAGTCTCACATAGCCCCAGGCTGGCCTTCAGTACCCTGTATAGTTGAGGATGACCTTGACCTCCATATTCTCCATTTGCCTTTCCCCTTTTAAGTACTAGCATTTTCTGGTGTGCCCACTATGGTCAGGTTGTTCTTTAGTTTGGCTTCCATTGCTGTGACAAAAACACTTCTGATAGACACCAACTTGGGGAGGAAAGGGCTTATTTCAGCTCACATACTCCTGGGTCACAGTTCATCACTTAGGAGCCCAAGGCAGGAACTCAGGGAGGAACATGAGGCAGGAGCTGAAGCACGGGCCATGGAGGAATGCTGCTTACTTTGCTTACTGGCTTGCTGCTCCCCTGGCTCATGCCTATCCTGCCTTCTTATATGATACCCAACAACCTGCCCAGGGTGAACCACTCATTGTGGGCTGGCCTCCCACACTGCTCGACAAACAAGACAATACTCCACACAGGATGTTGGCCACCAAAGGCCCATCCAATGGAGCCAGTTCCCAATTGAGGGCTCCCTCAACCCAGGTATATGTTCAAGTTGGCAACTTAAGCTATCCAGCACAGTCAGTTTATGCTGGGTGTTTCAGGACACAGGGGCTATGTGCATGCTAGGCAAGAATTCTACCAATGCTGATCCCAATTATGCCCCTACCTTAAAAATTACGCAGTAAAAGAGCCACACCAAGATACTCATTTCATTGACCTACTATATTTTATTTATGTTGAGTTATTTGTACAAAAAATGTATATCTTGCCTTCTTGATCTTAAATCCTCATCAAAAAAGGGGAAAAAAATAATGTGGACATTCTGACTTCAACATTAGTGTTTTATGAAAAGTCCATAATGCTCAGTAAACATAGTAGATTCCTCACCAACAGGGCCAGGAGGATATAATGGATTTTAATATAATTTATTTCTCATAAGAAAAAAAAGTTTTATCCTGATTTTTAAATTTTTTAAAAAAAAAAAAAAAAAAAAAAAAAAATCAATTAAATAAAAATTAAATGTACATAAATTAAATGTGACATATAGGGGCTGGAGAGATGGCTCAAGTGGTTAAGAGCACTAGCTTATTCTCTTGCAAAGAATTGTAGGTTCCAGTTTTTCCAACACCCACATGGTGACTACCAATCATCTGTAACTTCCAGTTCCAGGGGATCATGCCTTCTGCTGACCTCCACAGGTACTGCAACAACATGGGTGAACTTTCATACGTACAAGAATACACTCATTTACACATAAAAATAAACAAAAACATTAACTTGACAACCAAGATAGCCAAAATTATACAGTTATTAGCATCTAGATGCTAATTAAACTTTGCATTCCTTAGTAAAATAATAATTCATAAAAGCATATGAATTGCACTAGGCAATAAGACATGATTTCCTCTATAACATTATCAAATACGATCTGGGGAGGCAGTTCATCAGGTAAAGTGTTTGCAATGCAAACCTGGTGACTTGATTCTGAGACTCAAAACCCAAGTAAAGGAGGAACGCAAGGAAACCGACTCCACAGAGCTTGTCTTTTGAGCTCCATAAATGCATTGTGGCACACACAACTACAAACAAATCAACAACCATCTCTTCTCTCTCTCTCTTTCACACACACACACACCTTTTAAAATTATCACTGTCCCTATACACACACATTACTCGACGAATAATTAATAATTCAGTGAAAATGGTAATTATATTGATTATTCACACTTAATCTTTTGGACATTCTTCTGAAATCATTTGTCATTAAATCTTTCTGGGCAAAGAAAACCCTAAAATTGTTTCCCCCTCGAACCCTTTGGATCCCACTGCTTTCTCTGCCTTCAAAAAACGTAACTAGAAAAAGCAGGTTACGACCTCACTTATAAGCATCCCTTCTAATTTATACTATTCATAAGACTAATATCACTTTTTTTACCATTGATGTAACCTTCACTACTGTTCACTGTCTCCCTCACACCAAAATTGTTAACAAAAGCTTTAAAATAGAGCAAGCAAGATGACATGGAATACTAAAGTCCATATACATAAAAAACAAAAAAATAAAACAAAAAAAAAAAAAAAAAATTTTTATTACTTTTTTTTATTTTTATTTGTGCTTTTATAATCTACTCATTTTCACAGCACACACGATCATTCCCTTGGAAAGAATCGTTCCTAGCTTGCTATACGTGATCTTAATAAAATAGATATAAGATGTGCCTATTCCATTCTCATGTCTTGGCGTACCACAGGTCTTTAAAGAGTCTGATATAATTGTTCTTCATATGTGGTTTTTATTATACAATTTCTATTTTATGTCCTCGTCTTTTTTTTTTTTTTTTTGGTAATTGCAATTTATACAAAATTACATTCAAAGCATACTAATAACCTACATCACGACTGTCTTTACTGTATACACACGGCGCGGCTTCAAGTGGCACAGGCGATTACTTTGAACTATCTGTTCTTCGCATGATTAGATAATATATTGAGAGAGGAAAAACTGGTTTACCTTCTATAGCATAAAATGGGACATTATAATCAGGTTTATATATGTATGTCTGCTCAAATTGGAAAGGAAAAGCCTGAATGATATCGTTTCTAGTGTCAAGATAGGTAATAACAAATTGTAAGCCCACTATTTACAGGAAATATTATTTTCCCGATAAACTGTGCTATTGGGTTTGTTGGCGTAATGTAACGGCTCCACATTTCTTCTCAGGCATCTCATCAGATTTTGTAAGTTGAGACTGGGCTTCCTTTTCTTCATTTCAGCTTGGGATTAGATTTGAGCTATAGTCAATACACAATGAGCAAATTAATGCCAAGTTTAATCTCTAAATCTAGGTACCATTAATATGACAGATTCAACCTATTCAGACTTTGTACAGAGACTTAAGTCCCACCAACCTAAACTTCTAAATCCCCAAAACCATAGCGCTACTGTATTACACGGTTTAATACGAAACAACAAGGCGGACTATACCCCCACCATGCGTAAAGACCCTGCGGTCTTTACGTTAAAGGCTTTTGTTACTATCTCTCAGTGGCCAAGGTATTAGGGTTTCCATACATATGCTAGAGAGCCACAGAATGGAAAAAAGTTAATCTTTTTAAAAGAAGAATACTTTTATTGCATGATTTAGAATGATTTCCTCCAAATAAGAATTATCTTTCAGTCCAAAATTTAGATTACACTCCTTCCTCTCTCCATCCGCACCTCCCCACCGCAGTTCTATCTTTTCATGCTGTCATTGATGTCTTGCATCTTTCTCTCAGAGTTTCCAAGTTTTTTCCACTGCCCAGAGGACTTGTTGTTTGGGGAGAATTTAACGAGCCCCAGCACCGACATGGTGGCTGAGACGTCTGAAACGTCCATTCAAGAGAGAAGTCATTCCAGGGAATCCGGAACACCCTCTTCTGGCCTCGAGGCATGCATGACATTGGGTGCGACAACACCTGCAGCAAGACAGTACAGTTCATGACAAATTACCAAAAATAAATAAAAAATTTATAAAAATTTAAAGAATTAGTTTTATAAAAGGTCTCAGGACATCGCAATAATTAAGGAAATGCAAATTAAAAAATGCATTGTAAAGGATAATCATTTCACCCTGATAAGTTGGCAAGAGATCAAGAAAAACAAGTTCATACTAAGAATTGGAGGAAGAGTGTGAGAATGAGAACACTTCATCTACTGCTAGTGGGAATGCAAACTTGTAAACCAGTACAGAAAGCAGTATGGAGAAATGGCTTTAAAAGACTCAAAATGCACGCTACCACTTGACCCAGCCATACCACTTCTGGGAATTATATCCATCAGACTCTTCCAAACCTAGAGATACATGTATACAAAGCCAACACTGTTTAATTTGCACCGCTCTTCTTTCCACTAACTTATGGTCATAACCGAGCCCTGGAACCATACCACAAGAGATTGCCACCTCAAACTGATCAGTGGAGTAGAGAAAACTTGTGGTACATCTACACAATGGATCTTGACGCGGTAACAGAAAAATGACACCATTGAAATGATGAAATGGGAATGGAACTAGGAAGATTTTTAATGCTAATGTAGATCAAGTTAACCAGCGACTCCCAAAGAAAACAAATCGATGATATCGGTTATCCCTTCATTCTGTGGATGCTAGTACCAAACCTAGTTGTAACACAAACTGAACAATGTTAATTTATATTCCTCATGCTACATAAGACAACTGTGGCTTTCATGCTTGTAATCCCTAAACAGTTCTAGACTACCTACCACATTTATTTTCAGGCCTTTGGTTTTTGTACATCGATGGAGTGTTGTATGCATCTTTTAGAGTATTATGGGATGAAAATGGAAAGATGCAATCAAGGACAATATGACTATGGAAATAACGGCTAGTTTGTTTCCAAAGGATACTAATTTTATAATAGGTAGCAAGTGATCAATCAGAGCTGGTGCAACTTAGCCTTTCTGGGTATCTTACGACCATACTTAATGCCCATACCATTTTGCCCGGGACCTAAAGGATAACTTTGTTGCCTTCTCCGAGAGTCAACTAAGTCCCAGGGACTGTGCATGGGGGCATCCTTGATTGTCCTGCAAAATGTGGGTCACTCAGTCTTTCTGTTCAGGGAGGTGCTTGGAGAACCACTAATGGGATTAGCCAGTGTCCAGTCTATAAAAGGAAAGTCTGCTCATGCTTCAAAAAGGAAGCCTGGTCTAGGCAAGACCTGATTTTGTCCTCAGGGATGAACTGGTAAATGAAAAGCTGGAAGGAGCAAGGGCTCCCACCCTCCTCCCCCCAACAAAAACCCTGAGGGACCCCTGAGGACCAGATTCCTCAAGACCTTGAGAAAACAAAAAACTTTGGTTAATCTGAGCTAATGTGTGGGCTTAAGCATCCAAAAGGAAAGTAAACCAGATATAAATAAATCCAGTAAGACTAGAGAAACTGTATTCAACATAAAAACTTGATGACATCTTAGTAAAAAGACAAAAGAAAAAAAAGAATAGGTTGTTTGTCCTGTGCTTCATTCTTACTGCAAGTCATCTGTACTCTGTGCGTGCCACCACTCTTTGCCACTCCTAAGACATGAAGCACAGCTTTTAACCTTCCAATATGGACTAGACTCATGTCTCCAGATCCTCCAAACCTCATGCAGAGCGGAGCTAGATACCATCTGGACTAAACGCAGAGGAGTCAGCTCCATCAGAATGTACGCCTTGGAACCTGTGTGAAATGGAGCAGCAGTAATTGGACAGGACCGTACTTACTTAACATGGGAACATATGCAGAAAAAACCCCAGGGAGCAAAAGTCAGGATGAGGTTGTTGGAGCAAAGATGGCCAAGACTCCTTAAGCACCGCTACGCCGACACCAATGCGAAGCACAGAAAAAAAAATCCCAATCAAGAAATGAGCATGAGAGTATATATAGAAAGTAATAGTAGATAAATTACTGAGTCAAAGATCGATAACCTACAATCAAAGAATCTATAACTAAAGTGATATTTATCAGTGATACAATAAAATAAAGCATACTACAGACCAGTGTCGGGCGCAAACCATAGGTGGCTGCAAACTCACGCCTAATATAAATTCATATGACACCATGGAAGAAGAAGTCAAGGCCAGGCAGATATATATGTGAGATCAAGGCCAGCGCATGTCTTCTATATAGTGAGTTCCAAGGACAGCTGGGCTACAAGGGAGAACCCTGGTCTCAAAAAGATAACAAAAAAAAAAAAAAAAAAAAAAAAAAAAAAAAAAAGAAATACTAAGAAACACACCCATAAAATAAATACTGTGGTCAGACACAATGTCATGACAAACCAGACTTCTCCTCATTCCTTTGATCTTATATTACTCTAAAATATGTATACATACCCTCCATTCATATACCCAAACTTCCTAACTCTGAAAATAAATGGTAGCTTAGTTCTAGAACCTGTTAAGGGATTCACAATATTAATATAATATAAGAAAACAACGAACGGTATCCCTCATCTGTGGATGCTAGGGTCAATTACCTAGTTGTAAGGCAAACTGAGCAATGTTGATGTTATAGTCCTCATGATCTGAAAACAACTGTTTTCTTATATTGTGAATCACTTTCTTTTCTTCCTTTCTTTTGAGATGGGGTCTCCCTTGTAGCTCTAGCTTGCCTGGAACTCACTATGTAGACCAAGCTGGCCTACATCTCACGGAGATCTGCCTGCCTCTGCTGCCTGAGTGCTGGAATTAAAGACATGTGCCAACACACCAAAACCTGAATTCTCTGTTTTAAGCATTCTGTTGTAAGTTTTTCATCCACAGTGTTACAATTCTATTTAACTAAGAACACTTTGTACAGCATCTACAAGACAGACTTTTTAGTCTTCTGTTATAAGCCAGGGGTCTGTTTTTCTCCTGAGAGATACTGTGCCTCTAGTACTTGGAACAGAGACTAGAAGTCACTCAGCTTCTCTCTGAACCCTGCAAATTTTAGAAACTGCAGAAATTTCTGTCCTCAGTGGGCCAGGCTGATAATTTGCTCAATGGTTGGCCTGTTCTTTGACATTTCTGTGATTAAGCCAATCAATTCTGCACAGGAAAGCACAACATTGGCTGGCTTTGTTTCAAAGGCAGTGCTGCACTGGGCTTTGATAACGGAGTATCGCTGCAGTTTTCTTTCACCTGCAAAACAGAGATTATAGTGTTTACAGAAAGCACTGGTGCGACTCGAAAAATAGTAGTTGAAAACAGTTCTCTGATATTTTCAAGACTTCAATTGCTGTCTTCAAGTAGTACCAATACTTTCCTTTCAGACACATAGGTATGTAAAATAAAACTTTTTTAAAAAGATAAAAATGAAAAAAGTTCCTTCAAAGCAACTAAAGAAACTTTTATCCACAGTTTTTATCTTGTGAGATAATGGTCTTAGTTAATTGCTATGAGACAGAAATGACTGTCAGAGTCTAACACTTGTTCCACAATCCTTTAATAATACTAGTCTTTCCTCAGTGATAAGATTAGTTATTTGGACTTTGTATTAATGCCAATAGCTTGTCACTAAACCACTCATTTAACCAAGCTGGCAAATAGATAAATACCTAAGTACAGAAAACAGAATGCATTAGTCAACATTTAATTTTGCAGTTCACATAGATATCTGAGAGGGGACTGGCAACTGTGAAGCACAATTCTAAATAGGACTAAAATACAGCATTTTCAGTCCTGGAAATGTATGGAAAAAAGTCATTATTTGAGATCTGATGGTTGTCTTCATTCTAAACGTGTAAGAAAAAAAACATTATTTACTAGATCTTGTCTGAATCCATCCAAATAATATCCTCTAAGTGTTCAAAATGCTGCTTACTTTACAGAGAACTTTTTCTTTGTGTTTTGCTTGTTTGTTTGCTTTGTAGTTTTTGTTTTTTACGATGCCAGGGACCAAGCCAAGGATCTCACACATTCTAGGCAAGTATGAAACCACTGAACTACTCAATTTCCCATCCTAAGAACTTTCCCAAGTCCATCGTTTAATCAGCTCACTTCTTATGAAATATTTTTATTAAACTTTTTCCATAGGTCATACATCATTTCTCAATCAAATCTAGAGTCAGTTGCCTTTCCATGTCCCCCACCCCACCCAAATCCCTGTACTCTGCCATACTTGTCCTGCATCTTTTTCTGAGTCTTTCTAGAGTTGTTTTTTCAGTTCTTTTGTTGTTGTTCTCTCCAACTTGTATTGCTACAGTATATCTACATATATCTACATAAATATATACACACATGCATACATACACATATCACTTGAATTGGAGGATTATTTTTTCCTAAAAGATGTCATGTTTTCCTTAAGGAAGTGCTTTAAGGTTCCTCCTTGGCAATCCCAAACAACCATCAATCCTGCACTTTTGCTCCACATGGGGGTTTTTCCCTCCCATGTTCCCCCAAATGAAGTCCAGTAAGCACGCGTCCTGTCTCAATTCCACTGCACTGGCCTCCATGATACAGCCCAGGTAGTCCAACAATGGCAGTCCATATTCTGATGAGGCTGACATCCCCCTCGCTGTTTAGTCCACAAGATGGATATCTCAGCAGTCCCCGTCTGGCATTGAAGGTTTGGAGGATTCTTGGAGAGACATGAGTCCTCAGTCCATATTGGAAGGTTAAAAAGATGTGTCTCATGTCTTTGAGGAGTGCCAAAAGTGGTGGCAGCCACAGAGTAGATGCACTTGCCAGTAAGAATTGAAGACAGGCAAACAACATTAATCTCTTTTTTCTTTTTGTCTTTTTACTAAGATGTCAAGTTCTATGTCTGCAATACAGTTTCTCTAGTCTTACTGATTATTTATATCTGGTTGTACTTTCCTTTTGTATGCTTAAGGCCACACAGTTAGCTCAGATTAACCAAAGTTTTTGTTTTCTCAAGGTCAGTTGAGGATCTGGTCCTCAGGGGTCTCTCAGGGTTTTTTGGGGGGAGGAGGGTGGGAGCGCCTTGCTCCTTTCAGCTTTTCATTTACCAGTTCCATCCACTGGAGGACAAAATCAGGTCTTGCTAGACCAGGCTTCCTTTTCTGAAGCATGAGCAGACTTTCCTCTTTATAGACTGGACACTGGCTGAAGTCCCATTAGTGGCTCTCCAAGACCTCCCTGAACAGAAAGACTGATGACCCACATTTGCAGGACATTTCAAGAGATGTCCCCATGCATAATCCCCTAAGACTTGGTTGACCTCTGAGGGCAAGGAAAAAAGTTATCCTTTAGGTCCCTCAGCCAAATTGGTATGGGCATTAAATATGGTCATTAAGAACCCAGAAAGGCTAAGTTGCACCAGCCTATTACATTGCACCTATATTAAAATTGTATCCTTTGGAAACAAACTATGTTATTTCCATAGCATATTTCTTGATTTGCATCTTTCCATTTCAATCCCATAATACTCTAAAAGATGCACACATACACTCCATCATGTACCAAAAACCCAAGGTCTGAAAATAAATGTTAGGTCAGTTCTAGAACCTGTTTAGGGATTCACAATGCAAGAGCACAGTTGTCTTTAGATCATGAGGAATATAACATTAACATTGTTCAGTTTGTGTTACAACTAGGTACTTGGTACTAGCATCCACAGATGAGGGATACCATTCATCTTTTGTTTTTCTGGGATTGTGTTACTTTACTTAGCATAAAATCTTCTAGTTCCATCCATTTCATCATTTCATGGTGTCATCTTTCTTTACCGCTGCACAGAACTCCATTGTGTAGATGTACCACATTTTCTCTATCCACTGATCAGTTGAGGGGCACTTGGGTTGGTTCCAGCTCTTTGCTATTGTGAAGAGAGCTGCTATAAACATGGCTGTACATGTATCTCTGTGATAGGAAGAGTCTGACGGATATATTCCCAGAAGTGGTATGGCTGGGTCAAGTGGTAGGCTCATTTTGAGTCTTTTAAGCATTCTCCATACTGCTTTCTGTACTGGTTTACAAGTTTGCATTCCCACTAGCAGTAGATGAGTGTTCCCCTTTCCCCACACCTTCTCCACATTTAGTATGACTTGTTTTCTTGATCCTTGCCAACCTTATCAGGGTGAAATGATATCTTAAAGTGATTTTAATTTGCATTTCCTTAATTATTAGCGATGTTGAAGACTTTTATAAATATTTTTTAAATTTTTTAATTTTATTTATTTTGGTATGTGTATGAATGTACTGTCTGCATGCAGGTGTGTGCACCCATGTCATGCAATGCCTCAGAGGTCAGAAGAGGGTGTCGGATTCCCCTGGAACTGGAGTTCTCCTGAATTGGAGTTTCAGACTGTTCTCAGCCACCATGTCGGTGCTGGGGCTCGAACCCAGGTACTCTGTCAGAGCAGTCGGCGCTCTTAACCGCTAGGTCATCTCTCCAGCCCGATGTTGAACACTTTTAAAGATGTTTTTCTACCATCTCTATTTCCTCACTCGTGAAGTCTCTGCTCAGCTCTTTACTCCATCTTTTGAGTGAGTCATTTGTTTTCTTCTTTGTTTTTTGAGTAATTTATATATTCTGGAAGTTAATACTCTGTCAGATGTATCAGCAGTGAAGGTTTCCTCCCACTCTGTGGGTTTTCTCTTCACTTCCCTGATCGTTTCTTTTGCTGTACAGAAACTTTTGAGTTTAATAAGGTCCCACTTGTCAATTGTCAACCTTATTTCCTGTGCAGCTGCTGTCTGATTTAGAAAGTCTTTTCCTATGCCTATGTCTTGTAAGTTGCTGCCAACTTTTTCTTCAATCACCTTCAGGGTTTTGGGTTTCACATTGAGGTCTTTGATACATTTGGAGTTGATTTTTATA
>VZQC01004575.1:80546-117272 GCA_009823505.1 Rhizomys pruinosus | reverse complement strand
AGGAGAGGAGGATGAGGAGGAGGAGGAGGAGGAGGAGGAGGAGAACAACAGAAAAAACTGTGTCAAAGAACTGAAACAGTGAACTGCTGGAAACATTCAACTTCTATATCGAGAATTTTGAGAAAGACTGAGAAAAAGATGACAAACATGTTTGGCAGAATCCATGAGCTCTGGTGTGGTGGGAGGGTAGGGAGCGAGACACAGGTCTAGATTTGATTTGTAACATAATCGTGTGCAAAAATATATACATATATATAACAATAAAAAATGACAGAAAAAAGATTGAAATGCAAAGATTTTTTTTGTTTGCTGAAATTCTCCATTTGTTCAGTTGAACCCTCTTTTTAAATTATTTATTTATTTATATATTATCTTTGCTTTTGTGTATGAATGTAATGTCTTCATGCATGTAAGTCTGCCTGTGTCCTGCAATGCCTGCAAATGTTGGAAGAGTGTGTCAAGTCCCTGGAACTGGAGTTTCAGATGGCTGTTAGCCACCATGTGGGTGCAAGGAAATTGAACTCAGGTCCTCTGTAAGACCAGCTCTAAACCTCTGAGGTATCTCTCCAAATCTGAACACTCTTAAATAAGTATAATTTAGTTTACATATTTATAAATAATTATACTCCATAGAAATGGTACAAGTGCTAAACAGGAAAATATACATGTGTTTGGAAAGGTAAATACAAAACATATGACATTGATATTGATCTAAACATTATTATCAGTAATATATATTGAGCCCTTACATAAGTTCCTTCTTCATTTAACTCTATGATCTGTCATTAATCTTGGTTGTTAACTTGATCTGGAATCAACTAAGAGACATGTCTCTGGATGGGTCTGTGACAGTATTTTTAGAAGAATAAACTGAGTGGGAAGACAACCACGCCTAGAGCAGCTGCCCTTACATAAAGAGGTCTAAGGAAAAACCAGTGCTGTTTTTGTCTACCCACTTTTGCTTCTTGCCAGTAAGTGCATCTACTCTGTCGCCATTGCTGCTGCTGCTTTGCCATCCTTCACTGACCCTGGCCCAACTTCTTTGGCCTTCCAATGTGGCTGAAGACAGGAATCCTCCACCTTCTAGTGCCATATTGAGACTGCTGAGGTATCCAACCTCATGGACTAAGAAATTACTGGGTTCTCATCCTGTCCAGTGTTTGGACAACCATTGTTGAACCATCCAACCCACATTATATAGTCTTTGTTGTTTTTTGTTCTGTTTTGTTTTGTTTTTTTGGTCTTTTCGAGACAGGGTCTCCGTGTAGCCCCAGCTGTCCTGGAACTCGCTCTGTAGACCAGGCTGGCCTTGAAGTCACAAAGATCCACCTGCCTCTGCCTCCCAAGTGCTAGGATTAAAGGCATGCACCACCACGCCCAGCTATTTAGTCTTTTTGAGAAAGAGTCTCCCTTTAGCCACAGCTCTCCTGGAATTCACTATGTAGACCAGGCTGGCCTTGAACTCACAGAGATTAGCCTGCTGTGCACCACCACACTCGGCTTCCTACCTTATTTTTTGAGGCAGGGTCTCTCATTGAACCTGGAGCTCACTGACTGGCTAGGCTGGCTGGCCAGTGAGCCCCCAGGGTACTCCTGTATCCCGGGGGATTACAGGTGTGCACCACCATGCCTGCCTTTTTATGTGCATGCTGGGGGATCAAATTGAGGTCCTTTGCTTGTTCAGCAAACATTTTACCCACTGAACCATCTCCTAAATGTTGGTGAGATAATGATTAAACTGTATGGCTTAGAGAGCCATGGCAAAAATTCTGTATATAGTGTAGACACAATTTCAATGAAAAAATTTTAAGTTATTTTATTTGTAATTTATGTCTCTGTATGTTTGTGTGTGCCACATATGTGTGAGTACCCATGAAGACATAAATAAGGCATCAAATCCCCTGGAGATGAAGTTACAAGATGTTGTAAACCACCTTACCTGGTGCTAGAACTGAACTCGGGTCCTTTGAAGGAACAGTGAGGGTTCAAAACCACTGAGCCACCTCCACAGCCCTCAATTCATATTTTTTTTATTTTTTTTAATTTTATTTATTTTTGTATGTGTATCAATGTACTGTCTGCATGCAAGTTTGTGCACCTGTGTCGTGCAATGCTGCAGAGGTCAGAAGAGGGTCTCAGATTTCCCTGGAACTGGAGTTCTCCTGGAATTGGAGTTTCAGATGGTTCTCGGCCGCCATGTGGGTGCTGGGGATTGAACCCGCGTCCTCTGTAAGAGCGGTCAGCGCTCTTAACCACTAGGCCATCTCTCCAGCCCAATTCATATTTTTTTTTATCAAGAGTTGGTTGAATCCACAGGTATGGAACCCACAAATTCCTGGGGCTAATAGTTTGTTCAATTATCTTCAGAGTGATGGGGCTAGTCAGAGAGATGGCTCAGCAGTCAAACACACTGGCTGCTCTTACAGAGGACCCAGGTTTTGTTCCCAGCACTTACATGGTGACTAACAATCGCCCTTAATTCCAGTTCCAGGTGATCCAATGCCCTTATCTGGGCTCTGTAGGCACTGCACACACATGGTTCACTTACATATATGCAGGCAAAACCCTCATACACATAAAAATTTTTTTAATCAATTCTAAGGTGGTGTATTTGTTGTATTTTTCTACAATGAAAATTATAGAAAACCTGAATCAAACCAACTTAAACCATAAAGAAAACATTGTATGTAGTAACCAAAAGGTCTTAAAGTCTGACCTCAAGCAAAGCTTAACCTAATAGTTCAAATGATATCATCAAGAATCCAGTTTCTTTTTGTGCTGAGTTCCTTGACTTCATCTTCAAGTTATATGGAGGTGACCTCTAAGCAGGCCAAGGTCCTCCTCTAAGGGTGCTCAAGTGTCTGTAGAAATCCAGACCTAGGGGGCTGGAGAGATGGCTTAGCGGTTAAGGGCACCGACTGCTCTTGCAGAGGACCTTGGTTCGATCCCCAGCACCCACATGGCGGCTGAGAACCGTCTGTAACTCCAATTCCAGGAGAACTCCAGTTCCAGGGGAATCCGACACCCTCTTCTGACCTCCGTGGCATTGCACAACACAGCTGCACGAATGCAGACAGTACATTCATATGCATAAATAAAAACATAAATTAAAAAAAAAGAAATCCAGACCTAACATTCTCAAATCACAGGGCAGAAACAAAGAACATTCCTCCCCCTCCTCCCCCTCCTCCCCCTCCTCCTCTTCCTCCTCCCCCCTCCTCTTCCTCATTCTCCTCCTCCTCCTCCTCCTCCTCCTCCTCCTCTTTCTCTGCCTCCTCCTTCCTCTTTGTTTTTGAGACAGGGTCATGGTGTATAGTCCAGGCTGACTTTGACTCACAGTCCTTCTGCCTCATGCTTCCCAGTGCTGGAATTACTGGCTTGCATAACTGTGCCCTGCCATGTCTCTTGTCCTGGGAGAGGATCTGTTATATGATGTCATCTCCTGTGACCTGATCATTGTGGATGATCAAGAGAGCTGGAAACATTGCCCATTACTGAATCCTGGGTTTTTTTGGAATTCTTTTTAGCCCCATGATTTTTTTTTTTTTTAATATCTCTTCTCATCCCCTTGGTTGTTAGCCCCTTGAGAGCAGCAATTATGACCCCTAAATTCCTTGAACTATTTCAAACCATCCAAACGACAAATGGGATCAAGTGATTGAACAAGATGATTGTTATATAATGCAATGATCATGAACTTGTTTAGGAGGAACGTCAACTATTCAGCATGGAGGTGGAGGTCAACAAGCTGGAACTGATGGAGTGCCAAGCAGAGGAGACCTGGCGGGTCATTTGTTGCACCCCCAGAAGTCTAGCAGCTCCAGAAAGCTGATTCTAATTTGGATTACATTCAACACAGGCTGGAATATGAAATCAAGACCAATCATCCTGACTCAGCAGGAGAGAGAAATTCAGTTACAGTTTTAAAGGGATTGTCAGTGATAAAGTCTCAATATCAAGCTTCGTATGCTTGTTTCAAACCAACTTCAAGTGAGCAAAAAGAAACTAAGAGCTGCATTTGTGCTACTTTGAATAAGATAATGACCATGATCCACAAACTACAAAAGCAAACAGACCTGGAGCTGTCTCTGCTGGCTGAAGAAGAGAAAGCTGGGACAGAACAATTAAAATCTCACCTGCCACACTTAGGAAGAAAAGGAGTTTTAAAAAGGAAACTCGGGGGCCGGAAATATGGCCTAGCGGTTAAGAGCACCGACTGCTCTTACAGAGGACCCGGGTTCGATCCCCAGCACCCACATGGCGGCCGAGAACTGTCTTAACTCCAATTCCAGGAGAACTCCAGTTCCAGGGGAATCCGACACCCTCTTCTGACCTCCGCGGCATTGCACGACACGGGTGCACAAACCTACATGCGGACAGTACATTCATACACATACAAAAATAAATAAAATATTAAAAAAAAGGAAACTCTAGGGGCTGGAGAGATGGCTCAGCAGTTAAGAGCGCCGACTGCTCTTGCAGAGGACCCAGGTTGGATTTCCAGCCATCCACATGGCACCCACATGGCAGCTAAGAACCATCTTTAACTCCACTTCCAGGGGAATCCAACTCTTCTGACCTCCACAGCATTGCATGACACAGGTGCACCTACCTACATGCAGACAGTACACTCATACACATAAAATAATAAAATTTAAAAAATTAAAAAATATAAAGGGAAACTCTAACAAACAAAAAAACAATTCCAAAGAAATTCAGCAAGATGCCTTGTTGACACTTGATGTTTAGCGGTCAGGGCCTGATAAGGGAGATAGAGATTCTCCTTGAGTGATGGGACTGAGATGCCTTTCACATGAAAGGAGAATAAAGGAGGGCAGATATCATATGAATAAAACCCAGCCAAAGGATGAAAGGGGAATAAAGAGACTTAAATACTTATACCTATAGTTAATTTTGTAAGTGGAAGTAATGAAATCCCTTAATACAATTTGGAATGTTTCTTTTTGTATAGTTGTGATAATTTTGGATGTTTTGGATTTACATGAAAGACTTTGTGTGAAGAAAAAAAAAACTTGTTTAGAAACTGTTTTCCAGCATCCCACAGCTCTTTGAAAACAATGAAGCAGGATCCTAGAGTGATAATTGTCCATGGCCCTTCCAGATCCTCTGTTGAGCATGGTTGGTACCCATAGGCTAACTTCACTAGACTGCATCAAACAGCCTTCCTTCCTGTGATTTCCACTTGGGTTCAGCTGTGAGAGCCAACAGAGATCAAGGAAGCAGGAAGAAAGCTGGTGAGAGTATTTATTCCTTAACTCCCTCTCCTCTTTCCCAGGCCGCTTCCCTGTTGAGGCCACAGCTCCAGTTGAGGAGCCCTCTCCTGCAGTGACAGCTACGCTCTCCACAAGTACTGGATTCTGATACATCATTTCCTCTCCTCATCCTGTCAGGCCTCAGGATAAGTCTCCCAACCACTGCTAGATCTTGGTGGGTTTGCTTAACCCCACCCACACCGGTGAAAATGTGTACACTGCTGGAATCCTGCCTCAAATACATGTGTTAGAAGGTCAAACTCAAACAGGCTTTGTGGTGGTTTGAATGAGAATATCCCCCAGAGGTTCCAAGTATTCTGACATTGTATTCCCAGTTGGAGGTCTGAGAAGGTGTGGCCATGCTGGAGGAAGCAAGTCACTGGGGGTGGGCATAGAGAGTTCAAAAAAGCCTGCCAATCTCCAGTCACTCTCAGTTTCCTGTGCTTGCTTGAAGATGTGAACCTCAGCTTTCTGCTCCTGCATGAGTATGAGTGTCTTACTTGCATGTATGCAGGTGCAACCATGTAATCCAACGCCCCTGGAGTTCAGAAGAGGGTGTTGGATCCCCTGAAACTGCAGTTATGGACAGTTGTTAGCTACCATGAGGTGCTAGGAATCAAACTTGGGTCCTCTGCAAGAGCAGTCAGTGCTCTAACTGCTGAGCCATTTTTCCAGCCTCTCTCTTTTCATTTTTTTTTTAATGTACATTTATTCTCATTTCTATGAATTCCTGAGAATAATGATTTATTGCACTGAATCTCAAAGAGTAACATGCCAGGAACTGAAAACACTGAAAATTTGTGCTTTTTTTTTCCACTGTACATTATAATTCCAAAATGTATCACTGTTGCTGAATAAGACCTTTTTTATGGGTACAAATCTCATCTGTGAAGGCAAAGTCCTCATGATCTCCCAAGGAAATTGCACCCCCTTGGGTGCTGAGTTCCAGCAGATGAATTTTGGAGAGACACATGCATTCAAACCAAAACTGTGTCTTAGTCCACTTTTCATATTAAAAAAAAAAACTTTTAAAATTCCAAAAGTAATGGTGTTTATTATGCAGAACATAGAAATCTAAAAGTATCCAAAATCAAGAACAAGCAAACAAACAAAAACCAAAAACAAGCAGGCAAACAAAACCATTGGAGACACTGTATGGAAATAAAAGGTAGAGAGAGAGGGGGAAAGAGAGAAAAGCTCTTAATTTTACAACTTAGGAATGACCATGACTAACATTTTGGTAACTATTCACAGCTCACTCCTCTTTCTCCCTTTCTCTGGGATCTTATTACAACTATACTTTTTTTATAACTATACTTTCAAATATCTTTGCACAACATTGATTTTATTCACCCGTCACTCTTCACAGAATGTAACATGATAAGAATGTTTTCAGTCAAAGGATGAATTATCAAATGTCCATATAGAGATGAAATGTACCAAGCCAGAGAAATGAGTAAGAATGGGACAAGTCCCATTGATTGAGGGGCTGGAGAGATGGCTCAGCCGTTAAGAGTGCCAACTGCTCTTGCAGAGGACCCAGGTTCAATTCCCAGCACCCACATGGCAGCTAAGAACTGTATTTAAGCCAGACGTGGTGGCGCACGCCTTTAGTCCTAGCACTTGGGAGTCAGAGGCAAGCAGATCTCTGTGAGTTCAAGGCCAGCCTGGTCTACAGAGTGAGTTCCAGGCCAGCTGGGGCTACAGGGAGACCCTGTCTCAAAAAAAAATTTTATCTTATTTTATGTATATGAATGTTTTCCCTGAATGCATGTAAGTGCACCATGTCATGTAATGTCCATGGAGGCCAGAAGAGGGCGTCAGATCCCTGGAACTTGAATTACTGGTGGTTGGTTGTTAGCCACAATACGGGTTCTGGGAATCAAACTCAGGTCCTCTGCAAGAGCTGTTCTTAACTAGTGAGCCATCTCTCCAGCTCCCCCCTTGTTCCTTTTAAAAACTATAACATTCCATTTTATATACCAACCATATGATTTTTTTATTGAGCATTTGTACAACTTATACAGTGGTTCCTGAGCAAACCCAGTCCCCTCCATGGCCCAACCCCCTATCAGAACTCATGCATTCCAACATCCAAGCTAAGCCCTGTCCAGTCAAGCTCCCAAACCCAGACGTCCTTCTGTGCAGATAGATCCGCTAGAGTCTAGTCATCATATCTAGGAATACTAGGTAAGCCATATCCTTTATCACCCAACAGTACTCAGTCACTTGTGGTTCTCAGTCCAGAGTCAGTCCCCTACCCATTTCTCTTGCTCCACTTTGACACCTTGTCCCAGTTGGCATGGGTCCTGATGCCTACATAGATTTACATGTGAAAGCTTACAGTCCATTTTAAGTCACTGCTTCTCTGTGTTCATGCGCCAGCCCTGGCTCTTACAATCTTTCTGCCCTCTCTTTCCCAATGATCCCTGAGCCGTGGGTAGGTGATGCTTAATATAGGGCCCCATCCAGGGATACGCACTCTGGGGGCTCCCACTCTTTGGAGGTTGACTAGTTGTGGCCTTCTGTTTGCCTCACTATTGTGTATGGAAGCATTACTGGTGAGAATTGAGGAGTGCACTTGTTTTTTCTCTGCCTCTCATTCTGTGTGTAGAGGTTCAATTGTCGGTGCGTCTCCTAGGAATGGGGATTTTCAGATGTACATGTTCTGTGCCTGATCAGTTGTCAGATTCTGCAGTGGTCTCCATCTTTTGCATAAAATAGCTTTTTTGATGAGTGGCATATGATATGCTTGTCTGTAAATACAAGATCCCATAGTTAGGGTATGGTAAGAAATTTCATTTGTTAAGGCTGGAGAGATGGCTCAGTGGTAAGAGCACCGACTGCTCTTGTAGAGGACCTGGGTTCTATTCCCAGCACCCACATGGCAGCTAAGAACCATCTTTAAGCCAGACGTGGTAGCACACGCCTTTAATCCCAGCACTCAGGAGGCAGAGGCAGGCGAATCTCTGCGAGTTCAAGGCCAGCCTGGTCTACAGAGTGAGTTCCAGGACAGCTGGGACCAAAGGGAGACCCCGTTTCAAAAAGACAAAAAAAAATTTCATTTGACTAGAGATACGACCCCGATGGGCTTTTCTCTAGGCTCTGTGTCCTCGCCAGCTCTGTACATTTGGCAAAGTTTATAGTGGTTCTCATGGGTTCACTCCCACTGAAAGGGTTCCAAGTACAGTTAGATAGCTGTTGACCATCCCACAGACAACGGTGCCTCTACTGCACCAATAGACATAGTTTGCTGGGCAGCTCGTCGTGGTTGTTCCTTGGCGCTGGGTTGCAGCATTGATTAACTTTCTCTAGCAGCAGTGCGCACCTTGTGAGTGCTTAACTTCAGATAGAAAAGCTGCAGGTCAGTTCCTGTTCCATTAGTCTAAGTCCTATCCACGAAGCACATCCTGCTCTGAACAGTAGTGCCTTATTTTCTATTTCTGGTAGATAATAGCTTTGGAGATAGTCTGCTTTGTTTTAAGAGTCACTTGGATTGCTTTCACCAACCATTCAAAGGGAGGTGTCCTGTCTTGCACTGTCTTCCCTGCCACACAGTCACTAGGTTGCACAACCTGTGCACTAATGTTCAGACAGTGTATGTGAATTTCTTATAGGGTCTCGGGGGCATCACATTATACTCTGGGTTTCCCGGCCTCTCAAGTTCCAATCATCTCTATTCTTTTCTCTCAGTGGATTTCTTCTTCACTTCCCTGGCTGTTTTGGGGTTGTTGTTGTTGTTGTTGTTTCCTGTACAGAAGCTTTGTAGCTTAATAAGGTCCCAGTCATATGATTTATTTAACCAATTCTCTGTTGATAAGTTGTTTTCACATTCTTCTAATTTTCTAGTAACAGGTACATACAAGCTCATAGAGGTATGTCTGGGGGACAAATTCATGAAAAAGGAATTGTGCAAATTGTCCAAAAGGCTTGTGCAATTACGGTGTTCACAGATACTACAAAATTGCATTCCATGTAAGTTCCACCAATGTACCATTTCAGCAGCAACATGTCTCTTGCCCTATAACTTCTCCAACAAATTTGATTAAAACTGTTGCTTCTTGTTAGTCTGGTGGGCAGAGAAGATTTCTCAATATAGATTTTTAAAGATTTTTTTTTTATGTGTTTATGTATGTGTGTGCCTATGTGTGGGTTTGTGCATCTGAGTGCAGTGCCCAAGGAGGCCAGAATGGGGCATCTGGTTCATTAGAGCTGAGCTGCAGGTGGTTGTGAGCCCTCTGAAGAACAGCGAGAGCTTGTAACCACTGAGCTAGCACTCTAGCCCCTCAATATAATTTTAATTTGTAATATTACTTCATAAGAAGTAGAAAAAAAAAACTGCAGCAATTTTGCATTCGTCCTCTACCCCTGTGGAGGAATCAACTGATCTAATTTTCCTCCACCAAGCCAGCTGCACCATGGGCATCCACCATTGCCTCAGCTCCCAGTCAACCATGTGTACCTTGGGGATGATGGAAAGGACCCTGCCACAGAGTATGAGTGGGACTCTTCCTGAGTAACTAGATGTTTCTGTTTGTGCTGGATAGCATCAGTTGTCAGCTTGACACACCTGGGAAGAGGGAACCTCACCTGGGGAGTTTCCTCTATTAGACTGGACCGTGAGCGTCTCTGAGTCGTTTTCTTGACTGCTGACTGATGTGGGAAGGCCTAGCTCACTGTTGCTGGTGCCACCCCGGGTAGATAGTCCTGGGTCGTGTAAGAAAGCACCGGCCAGAGGAGCAAGCCAGTAAGCAGGGTTCCTCCATGGTCCATGCTTCAGTTCCTGCCTTGCAGGTTCTCACCCTGAGTTCCGTTCATGGCTTCCCTCAGTGATGCACTGCGTTTGAGACATGTAATCCAAATAAACCCTCTCCTCTCCAAGTTGGTTTTGGTCTGAGTGTTTCATCACAGCAATAGAACCTTAACAAGGACAGTACGCTTATTACTGGAGAGCCCTTCTTGAGTCTCTTCCTCAGGTGGTAGCAACTGGAACCTACCCCAGGTCTATGCCTAAAGGAAAGGTGATAAGGAAACCAATTTTAAAGCCCCGGTGCAGAGAGCTGATCAGAAAGCCGCCTAGCAAAAGCTGTGATCCTCAGTCACGGAAGCCGTCAGATCTTTGCCTCCTGGCAGCAAAGAACACCCACAGACTGAACACCTGCCCTCCCCGCCCACCCACCAGTCTCTTCCCAGGCTTCCTGTTGACCCCATCTAACCTGAAGTCAAAGGAAAGGGAGACACAGGCCAGGCTCAGACTGATCAAGTGGAGAAGGTCAAGAGAGGTCTGCAGGCACCGACAGAAAACACCCAACTGCACCGAATGGCGAAAGCCACGATACTCTGAAATCTGTTCCTGCAGATTCTTTGCTTTGACTCTCGACCCCGAGAGTTTCAATCATGACCGCTCATGCTTCCCTTCATTGGTGATTTGCTGGCAGGCGGCCTTGACCAGAATAAAAACTGCGGTTGCTTGTGGGTTACATGGAAATTTGTTACAGTTATAATCTGGTTCCTGGGTAGAGTTTATTAGCACAACTCGAATCATGGAGAAGAAAAGGGTTTAAAGAGGCATCACTAATATTCATTTGCAGTCAGAAGATACTTTTCAATGCTTTATTTTTTTGTGTGCAAAGTGTGTGTGTGTGTGTGTGTGTACATGCACATTTGTGTGTGATCATAGGAGCAGGCGTGCCATACGTATGTGTGGGGGTCAGAGGATAATCTTAGTATTGGTCCACCTCATTCAAAATGGGGTCTTTCGTTCCCCACTGGGTAGACCAGGCTAGCAAGCACAGAAGCTTTCCGGCAATCTTCCTACCTCCACCTTCCACCTTCCTACAGAAATGTTGGAATTACAGGCGCTCATACTACACATCCAGTTTTATGTGGGTTCTTGAGGTTTGCACTCAGGTCCTCAGGCTTGCACCACAAGCACCTTTCTTTACTCACTGAGCAAATCCCCAGATAATTTTTCATGAAGCTCGGCTTGTTTTATGGATTAAAAATGACTCAAGTGAGACCAAATATGATGACTGCTGTTCCAACTGGAGAAACCTAGTATCACACTATCTCAAAATAGTGACTATTAATGAAACTCTCTTATTATTTTGTGTGTGTGTGTGTGTGTGTGTGTGTGTGTGTGTATTTTTGAGACAGGGTCTCTCTATAGCCCCAGCTGGCCTGGAACCTCCTCTGTAGACCAGGCAGGCCTGCCTCTGCCTCCCAAGTGCTGGGATTAAAGGCGTGCACCATCACGCCTGGCAAAACTCTTATTATTAAGACAGTCATAGACATATTAAAATTTTAAGGAGCTAATTGATAACGGTTAATCGACAGTTTCTGATTGGTAGTCTCTCATTTCTTTTTATGGTTATAATGGGCACCGGTTTGATTAAGTGGGAACTTAATATTCTGGAGCCACTCAGTTCCCTATTATTTAAAAAAAATAGCATGTTATCAATATTCAAATCTGAGTAGCACTTCACTCTCCTTTTCTCAACTGTATATAAAAGGCCCAGTTTTTTGTTTTGTTTTGTTTTGTTTCCCTAGTGTTCCTATTTCTGGAAAGTTTCTAGAATCCTCAGGAATCTTACCTGTGCCATGGAGTCAGTTACAGTCATCGTTTGCTTTTCTGGTAAACTGAATTGGGATTCCCAGGCTTAGGGGCAGAGGTCTCACAGAGGAGTCCCTCGGAACTGAAGTCTCTCCTGTGCCCATGGCTGCCCTCTGGGTACTGGTGGAATGAGAAATGAACAATGCCAGGGGCTACACACAGCCAGTGTCTCTGACCTGGAGTCCTATAGTGTGCCAGTGGAGCTGGCACATAAACGCTCCCCGGGAGGCTAGCTGTTTAAACAATTGCTCTTTCAGAGCAGGAGGAATACTCCCTCCTGGACGCACCCAGAGTCCCGTCACTTAGGTTCTTAGATCTAAACTGCTAAAGCATTCACTGACAAGTCACTAAGGGTAGTATGTACCACCACGGATCTGCTGAGATAAAATGCTTCTTGATTTCATGCACAAAATTCTGGCCTCCACGAGGACCACTCCAGACCATCAGACATGCTGTCCACACCCCTCACAGAACACAACATCTTTTTCTTGGAAAGAGGTTTAGCTCTGGTATAAGTCAATAGATGGAAGCAGATTCACGGAGAGAGAGACGGAAAGACTTTTTAAGTCATGTTTAGAAAAACCACACAAGCTCTTTTTCCAGATTCTACCCAAAAGAATGTTGGGGGGGGGCGACCAAAAACATTGCTGTGTAAATATCGCAAAAGGGAACAGTGAAGATTGAGGTGCAAAGGTCACCAGGCCACTTCTAATTCGCAAACCATCCTCAGGTGATCCTCTCTAGGAAGTGGAGCCAAACTGCAAATTTTGTAAGTACTTTTTCAAATGAGTAAATGGAAAGAATGATAGAGATGGAAGACCAGGATTTGGCAAACCCCATATTATTCCAGACAGCATAATTAATAGATTCTAGAATTGGTGAAAGTATGGTGATGAGCAGAGTCTACAGAGATCCAGAGCCTCTCATGCGATGCCTAGTAATTTCAAGGAGAAAAAATAAGTTTACTGTGGTTCCTCCTGGCCAATGCCACCTTCTCCGGTGGTTCCTCCTGACAGGACACACTGAGGAATGCCTTTGAGGTATTCTTGCCAAAAGTAAATAACCTAAATTTAATCATAAGAAAATGACAGAGAAACCCAAAGTGAGTGACATTCTAGAAAATAACTGGCCAGTCATCTCTAATGAGTCAAAGTCATGAAAGAAAAAAAAAAAAACTGAGGAAATGTCCCAGGTCAAAGGACCAAGGGTCCATCTCCTTTGATTAGTAGTCCATGGTATTATTCAGGAATTTTTTAAAGTATATTATAGATTTTTAGCATTTATGTCATTATCAAAAGGTGAAAATGAGAATAACAATTATCTGTGAATGTACTTCAATAATTCTAGTCTGTCCTGGTGACTATATGAACAGATCCTTGCTGGACAGTTTCACTGTGACTGCTGACCACTAAGTATGCCATCCTTCAAATTGTCAATCCCTGTGTGGGAGGTAGATCGAAAAGGAAAGTTGCCACTTGACAGATGCAAAAATCAAGACCCCTAAGTCACTTTCCTTCAGAGCTATATGAAGCTACAGGGCTGGGGAGAGAGTTCAGCACTTAAGAGCACTGTTGCCTTCGCAGAGGAGCTGAGTTCACCCACATTTAACAGCTCACCACCACCTATTACTCTAGCTCCAGGGGATCCAACACCCTCTTCTAGAGTGTAGGCACTGCATGCACAAAACCACACACTGACATACACATATACACAAACTTAAAAAGAAAATCTTTATAAAGAGTTATATAAAAGTAATCTACTGCTTTTTCCCATTTCCCCTGAAATGTACCACTTCAGATGCACTAAGTTCATTTTCATTTACCAGAAGAGGGGAAAAAACAGTTCCATCCTAGAAGGAACATATGGGAGGAAAATAAGAACAAAGGGCAGTTGGAGCATCCAGAAGCAGAAACCTTACACACCATG
Source organism: Rhizomys pruinosus (assembly GCA_009823505.1). Taxonomy (NCBI): domain Eukaryota; kingdom Metazoa; phylum Chordata; class Mammalia; order Rodentia; family Spalacidae; genus Rhizomys; species Rhizomys pruinosus. Next base: position 103,460 of record VZQC01004575.1, on the reverse strand, counting down.
CAAGAAAATAAAATGTATTTTAGAAGTCTCTCCCCCACTGTACAGATCCTCAAAAGAAACAAATAAATAACAAATAGCCTTCATTTAAGGGTGGATTCATAATAGCTACTTATAACAGTAACTAAAAGTTAAAATGTTCATGTATACAGTTCACTAACCTGTTACTCTTCATTTCAGAGATGTGAACCTGAGCACTTGGGCAGAAAGTAAGGACATCATGTGAGACCAATGGAAGAAGTGTGACGATTCTTCTCCTAGTGTCCATGTGAGGTCTAGAAGCCCTCATCGCTCGTGTGAGGATTCTTCTCCTAGTGTCGATGTGAGGTCTAGAAGCCCTGGTTCTCGGCCCTCATCACTCCCATGAATTCTGGGCCACTTGAGCCTATCTGTTACCCTTACCATCTCCCACCTCTCTTCCCATCTTTTTGTTTTGTTTTGTTTTGTTTTGTTTTGTTTTGTTTTTGTTTTGAGACAGTGTCTCCCTCTAGTCCCAGCTGGTCTAGAACTTGCTATGTAGGCTGGCCTTGAACTCACAGAGATCCACCTGCCTCTGCCTCCCCAGTGCTGGGGTTAAAGGCACGGGCCACCACACCCAGCGTCTTCCCATCTTAATATAGGTATTTATTTAGTCTGCACTAAAAACAAGTCCTGGATTCTATGACCTATGAAATTCATGTGCTTTTCATTTTCTACAAAGCTTTCATTTAGATACTTAGTTTTTCTAAACCTTGCATTTTCTTCTGGATTTGCTTGGCTGGCAATAGGCTGTGGGCGTCTTTCATCCTCAGGTAACCCTACGTTACAGGAAGTCACACAAAAATGACCAATTCCTAGCATCTCTCTTCTTAAGCAGGGAATTCCTTCCTTAACTAAGTCTAGGGGAACTTCTTGTTAAGTTGGTTCTCTCTAAATTCCACAAAGTATTCTATAGGCCACAGAGCCTTAGGATATAATGAAAGTATTCCAACAGAACTTTTTCTGTTTCTAAAATCGTATTATGACTAAAATGCCAGAACTTCATCAGTTTTTATTCTCCCACCAACACCCATGTACTGTGAGCCAGATGCTGGCAGACATTAAAAACAGAAGATTAAATATTTGCCTATGAAGAAGCTCAGTCTGTGTTGTGTGTGGTAAAAATGAGATCAAAATACAATTTCATGCATCATGTTGTTTACTGCCATACAAGACACTTTCCGAGATTCATATTGGAGAGAATAATCTAAACAAACTGCAGAAGAGGTACACTAAACAGATGAGCTATACTGACCATAACTCAGTTCTAAAATTCAAGTCTAATTTCTCAATTAAGTTGGAAGTAGGCCTCTATGGAAACACAAATCTAAATTTTAGGGTACACCTTTATATTAGGAAAGGGTGACTTGACTACCACAGCAGAGATGTTAGACAATGCGTGGTGCCCCTCATTACTGGAGGGCAGTGGGAATGCTGGTGAGTCTTTGAAGCTCCGAGGCCTGTCTGAGCCTGAGTTCTCTGTCTTCAGAAAAACAGCAAGCAGGGTACAGCCCTGCCATGGCCTAAGCTGTCAAAATGTCTTGAATTACAGACATTTTGAAATCAGATAACAGTCTCAAGAGGAAGTTCACGCACACTCTCCAAAGGACAGAGATGTTCTCTCCAAGATCTCATGAGGATTGTTTCGTGAATTCTTGCCCTGGAGACAAACACATGCCTATTGCCCCTAGATAGGGTACCAAAGTTCAATCCTACTGAAGTTCAACTTGGGGAACTAATGAGTTTACTGAGCTTACTTACAAAGCAGGAGTGGAGGGATTGCTTACAGGTGCATGGGTAAGCCCAAGACAGCTGCATCATGACAACTTCCTCCCTTCTTAACCTTTCAGTCTGTATACTCTAGCATCTACCAAGACCACGGATTGCAAAAGGCTGACTAGAAGGTACAGGATGCAGCAGCCAGAATCTCAGATGAGTGTTCAATAGTCCTCCCCATCCCTGCCCTTCTATGAGGGAACATCAACCACAGCAGGCCCCATCTTGCAGTCACTACTGCTCTGATGAAGAAAATGCTGTTACACTGGGAGGTCAGTGTTCTGTAACAGGACTCAAAAAGATGTCTACTCTTATAGCTTAAAAAACAAAACAAGGGGCTGGAGAGATAGCCTAGCGGTTAAGAGTGCCGACTGCTCTTGCAGAGGACCTGGGTTCGATCCCCAGCACCCACATGGCGGCTGAGAACCGTCTGTAACTCCAATTCCAGTAGAACTCCAGTTCCAGGGGAATCCGACGCCCTCTTCTGACCTCTGCGGCATTGCATGACACGGGGGCCCAAACCTACATGCAGACAGTACATTCGTACACATAAAAATTTAAAAAAAAAAAACAAAAAACTGGGCGTGGTGCCACACTAATCCTAGCACTTGGGAGGCAGAGGCAGGCAGACCTTTGTGAGTTCAAGGCTAGCCTGGTCTATAGAGTGAGTTCCAGGACAGCTGAGGCTACCAGGAGACCCTGTCTGGAAAAGACCAAAAGCAAACAAACACACACACACACACACACACACACACACACACACACACACAAATTCCACAGCAAAAATGTCATTTTGAGAAGTATTTCAAAGCTACATAACATTTTGGTAGAAAGATAGCAAAAAATAGCAAATCATGCTGTAAATTATGAAAACTCTGTCAAGGAATTTGTACAAAACATTGTAGGTGGAACAACTGAGTTTACTGAAAAATGAATTCAAGGAAAACATGACTGTAGAAATGTCATGTTATCTGACCATTGAATAAGTAAGTAGGAAGGAGAAAGAAAAATGTCAGAAATTCGTGGTCATGAAATTGCACATTACAAGATGAAGAATTGTAGTCTTTTGTTTTTTTTTTTTTTTTTTTTTTTTTTTTTTTGGTCTTTTCAAGACAGGGTCTCCCTGTAGCCCCAGCTGTCCTTGAATTCGCTCTGTAGACCAGGCTGGCCTTGAACTCACAAAGATCCGCCCGCCTCTGCCTCCCATGTGCTAGGATTAAAGGTGTGCGCCACCACACCCGGCGAGAATTGTAGTTCTAAGATGTGAACTGTATCCCTAGGAAGGCAGAAATGGAAGAAGGGATGAACTCACTCTAAGGAAGAATTGTGGCATTGAGTCCGGTGAAGTGGCATACAGCAGAAGACAGAAAATGACATTTCGGTTCTCAGCCTACCTTTAGAGTTGTAGATCTGATTAGGTGTACCAGGTGGATGTCAGGAGGGTGTCTATGTCACCAGGAGCTGCTGGCTAACAATGTCATGAGTTTTTTCTGTACCGTTGCCCCAGGATCCATTTTTTATCTTTGCAGAAGAGAGATCAACCACAACAGTTCTGGAATCAACTTTCCCATCCTCCTTCTGCTAGCTGGTTCACAGCTTCTCAAGATGTCTACTGAACTCAGCATTGCTATCCTGGATTCCTGACTGTTCTGAATGGTCTGTTCCCCAGGGATTGCTCAACATTCAGGCAGGCCCAGCATAGATTCTGCACCTTCAACCTCTCAATGTTTTCCTAAGCATGTAATTCCCCCAGTTACATCCCTTTCTTATTAAAACACCTAGGTTTCACTTTTTCACTGAATTTTATTAATATAGAATAAAAATAAAATCATGAGAACTCTGTATGTGAATAAATATATCATTAACTTTTTGGTTCCAAATGGCAAAATAATTACTATTTTGGTTAAGAATACAATGTGATTTTTTATGTATATTCTTAACTTCTGCTAAAAATGTATTATAGTTTTCAATAAAAGTTTTTTTAATGGTACATACTATAGTCTTTTGTGTCATTTATCAATTAGTACTATAAATAACTGTCTTATGGTTTTAGTTTAATTTTTTAATTAAAAAAAATTTTTTTTGTATGTGTATGAATGTACTGTCTGCATGTAGGTCTGTGCACCCGTGTCGTGCAATGCCATGGAGGCCAGAAGAGGGTGTCAGATTCACCTGGAACTGGAGTTAAAGACGGTTCTCAGCCACCATGTGGGTGCTGGGGATTGAACCCCGGTCCTCTGCAAGAGCAGTCAGTGCTCTTAACCACTAGGCCATCTCTCCAGCCCAGTTTTAGTTCAATTTTTAAAAAATTAGGCTTCTTATAATTTCTATTAAATCTATTTTATATTGAATTTATTTTTCTATTAGCAATAGAAACCACAGTTCAAAATTATTTTATAAAAACCATGGCTAAAAAGGGGGGGACTGGACATTAGTTACCTCAGTTCTCTGTAATTTTTTATTTTTGGCTGCACATATATGTTGAATACATAAAATGGAGAGATCAACGTTATCAGATTCTAGATGGCCTAAATCTGATTAATGGGAACATATTTCTGTGTAGTCCACGGAAAACTGAATTCCTTAGGTTTCCCCCCTATTTTTTACTCACCCAGAGAAGAGATCCAAACTAGAAAACTTCATTGAGCAAAAAATTGTAATAAATGTTTTAGCTTGAAAAAATATTCCCAAAAGAAATTGAACCTAAAGAGTTAAATCTATCTACTCTTGTTTAAGCAAGAGAAATTCTGAGTTTTAGAGGCAATCCTAGGAAGAAAGACCCCAGAGACAAGGGAAGCAGTCCCGGCAGAGGGGAAAGGCCCTGAACAGAACAGAGGAATGCAGGCCAGCCAGCAGGGGCCTACAGGGGTGGCCAGGGAACTCCTAGAGAGCAAGGCCCACTATAAGGCACTCCACATTGGCAAGGGGAATGGAAAGGAGAACCTGGGAAGGAAAATGGAGAAGAAATTTGAGAGGAAAGAACAGAAAGAAAAGGCTGTGAGGTGTTCTGAGGGGAGGTAAGAGATTCCTCATAGAACCGAATACCATCTATGCTCTGGTGATTCTGTAGGAGAAGAGAATATTCCCTTTGCCCTCTTATGTTCGATAAGGAGGGCCTGTGACAAAAAAAAACAACCAAACAAAACCCAGCATATTAGCAGAAGGAAATTAACATTGATGTTAATATATTGGTCAATCATGGGAGGTGAACAGAAGCGACAGCATCTCCAGCCAATTCCCAGAATACCCCCCTAAACAAAGATGAAAAACACACAGTAGTTATACAAGCTTACATTTCATTTTAACAAAGAATGATAAAATTATGAAGAACGGCTGGATAAGGGAGAGACTTCCAAGGGCAAGCAAACTGTGGGAAGGTCGATACTCATGGGGTTAGGAGGTCCTTACAAAGGCTTGTTCATGCACTCACTTCAGTGCTGTCTCTAGCACTGGCTAGGTAAGGCCTGGTACAGGGAAGGGAAGCAGACACCATCAGGCAAACATATGTCTTGCTTTTAAATGTGGGTATGGGAAAGAACTCTTCCAGTCTGCTTTTCTCAGTTCTTTCAGGTCAAACTCTCCTTATCCCAATATGATATATACTGGGGTGATGTATTCTGATCCTTTCAACACCCCCCTTTTTTTCTCCAGGCTGGACCTTTTTCTGAGTGCCACTTCTAATGAAGCCTGATGTGCATCTGCATTTCCACTTCGGTATTCATCAGGCTTCTCAACACAGCATTCCTATTCCTGAGTCGTCTTGATTGCACCTTTGCCCTCACATTCAGAATCTAGAATCTGAGCATTTCCAACCACCCCTACAGCAGCCACTCAACTTGAACCTACCATCACTTCTCCTGTTTGGCACAATAACCTATTAAACTGAAGGTCTTTCCCCTTTCCCTGCATCTCCTCCCACAGTCCATTCCAAATAAAAACAATCTTTTTATGATTGTATGTGTATAAATGTACTGTCTGCATGTAGGTTTGTGCACCCCTGTCGTGCAATGCCGCGGAGGTCAGAAGAGGGTGTCGGATTCCCCTGGAACTGGAGTTAAAAACGGTTCTCAGCCGCCATGTGGGTGCTGGGGATCAAACCTGGGTCCTCTGCAAGAGCAGTTGGCGCTCTTAAATGCTAGGCCATCTCTCCAGCCCCCCAAACAGAATCTTTTAAAACATAGGCCCTATCATGCCGCTCCTCCACCCCTAATCCAACCCGATGAGCCCACTGATGGCCCTGAGGTCAGCACTCTACCTCCATCTCATCTGGCCTTATCCCTGACTCCCTCCCTCTTTCCAATCTTCTTCAGCACATACCTCCTTATTGTTCAAATGCATCCTGGCTCTCCCACTTCTGGATCTGTATAGTACTGTTCCATCTGAAGTATAGTTCCCATAATTTCACCCAAACCATAGTTCTCTCAAATACCCACTGACCTTACTCTTTCTCCCTTTCATGCCCTATTTTGGTCGAAGATCAACCCCTCAAAGAGGACTGCTCCATTTCATTTAAACTATGTTCTCATTCTTTTTTTTTTTTTTTTTTTTTTTTGAGACAGGGTCTCCCTATAGTCCCAGCTGGCCTGGAACTCACAGAGATCTGCCTGCCTCTGCCTCCTGGGTAGGATTAAAGGCATGTGCCACCACGCCTGGCTTAAAGACAGTTCTTAGCCACTATGTGGGTGCTGGGAATCAAACCTGAGTCCTCTGCAAGAGCAGTTGGTGCTCTCAACTGCTGAGCCATCTCTCCAGCCCAAACTGCATTCTCATTCTAACTGCAAATAGTTTCTTTATGTTGCTGTGCTGGTCTTCTAAAGCTTTTAAGAAATGGTACTTGCTTCCTGTATTTGTTCCCTCCTCCCTAAAACACGGGTTCCATGAGGGTAGGAACCTCTGCCTTTGAATCACTAGCATCTTACTCATTCCCTAAAACAAATACTGTCACTAATCCCTCAGTGAATGTTGAATAAATGCAACCCTCCTATTTTTCTTAAAATCCTACAATAGTCTATATAAGCAAAAGGGTTTTTTTTTTGGGGGGGGAGGTCAGGGGAGACTAAAAAAGGCAGAGCTCATTTAGGAGAGAAATAGCAACCCAACAACAGGAATAAAACTGCAAATTCAGGGTGAGAAATAGCCACAAGAGATCCCCCCACTACCACCTTCAATAGCATAAACAGGGATCGAGCTATTTTATATAAGTACTAAATAAAAGGAAGATTCCAGAAATTTAATTTAGGTTATATGTGCAAAGACATGCCACTGTACACAAGAGGAATCATGAGAGAGGTTTAAGCAAGAGTGTAGCTGGGCGTGGTGGCACACGCCTTTAATCCCAGCACTCGGGAGGCAGAAGCAGGTGTTTCTCTGTGAGTTCAAGGCCAGCCTGGTTTACAGAGCGAGCTCCAGGCCATCTGGAACTTAAGGGAGATCCTGTCTCAAAAATACCAAAAAAATTAAATTAATTAAAAAATAAGCAAGAGTGTAAAGATGGTCTGGAGCACAGCGAGGGCAGAGCTGAGGACAATCAGGAAATTGTCACAGTAATTGTTCATGTAGGTAACAAAGACCTGGTGACAACTATGTTCGGAAAGGAATAATCCCAAACATCTCAGTTGCACAATCAATAGGACTGGGGACTGACTGGCAGAAAGGCATGGTTGGAATTCTCCTGAGGTTTCTATCATGACCAAGTGAATAGCAATGTAGTTAGCAGGGTTCAAAAGATGTACCAAATGGTGAAGGTTTAGCTAGGTGATTTCTAGTTCAAAACCTGGTACAGATTTCTAGTAGAAAGCTGGAAATGCATATTAATGCAGTGTTTAGGGATTGCTGAAAGTATGCCTGAGATGTCCCCAATGTTCAAAGAAGACAAAATCAGGAGGAAATACTCCAGGCCAAGTAACCCTCATCCAAAATCCTTGTGACCAGAAGAAGCATTTAAAATTTTGGATTTTTATGTGAAAATTTAATCTTTGTATACATATATATATATATATATATATATATATACAAATTATATTATATCTATTATATATATAATGAGAATATAATGGTTTCGAATATATCTTGTACACCTAACGAAGTTTTTGGGGAGGTTTTGTTCTTATTTTCTCTTTTTGAGACAAGGTTCCAGCTAATCTGGAACTCGCTTTGTAGACCAGGCTGGCCTCAATCTCAAAAAGATCTGCCTTCCTCTGCCTCCCAGGTGCTGAGATTAAAGGCATGTGCCACATACATGGCCACTAAGAGTTAATTTCATACAAAATTTAGTATGCCATCATTTTTACTGCAACTCATCAGTTGACGTCAGCTCTGGACTTCTCTACTTCTTGCATTATGTTCAAAAAGTCTGAGATTTTGGAGCTCCTTGGACTTTGGGGTTTTGGATTAAGGATGCTCAAACTGTAATTCCAAAGCCATCCTGGCAAAGCTGTCTGCCTCATAGCACAAAGGGCTGGGAATAGGAAAGGAAGGCAGGAGACCCGGCGCTGGTCTGTGTGGCTTCCCTATTCCCCAACATCCTCTTATATCTGGTTAAAATAAATGCAGACACGACATTTAAAAAACCAAACAAGATGGGCTGGAGAGATGGCCTAGCAGTTAGGAGCGCCGACCGCTCTTACAGAGGACCCAGGTTCGATCCCCAGCACCCACATGGCGGCCGCAGAACCATCTGAAACTCCAATTCCAGGAGACTCCAGATTCTCAGGGGAATCTGAGACCCCTCTGACCTCCGTGGCATTGCACGACACGGGTGCACAGACTTGCATGCAGCAGTACATTCATAACACATACAAAAGTATAATAATAAAAAATAATTACTAATGGGCGTTTGGTAAGAGGAGATGGGAACAGGCAGAGGAGGCAAGGAGGCTCCTACCGGGCAGCTTTGTCTCCAGACTTTCCCTAAAGATGAATATTCAAATATTCTAACTTGTATCAACCACATCTTTGCCTTCACAGATTTTGCCTTATCTGTTTAATACTTGTATTCTTTACAGAGTTCTTTTAAATTGATTGAAAAATTAATTTTTTAAAATTAGAATATTGAGATGGAGAATAAGAAGTGAAAAATCATTGTAGTCAAATACTAAATAAGATGCTAGCTGAAAAGATGCTGGACTTCGGATATTAAATATTAGGGATGATGGGGACATAGAACCGTTGTGATCTACAGAGTGAATGGCAAGGACAACCTGAGGGCAGGAAACTACAGTAATATCACCACTAAAGAAGGTAGAAAATCAGTAGTCAAGAATCTGTGGTGGTCAGTCTTCACCGTCAATTTCACAAGATCTGGAATCAACGAAAAGGCAAGCCACTGGGCCCATTTCTGAAGGATTGTCTTGATCCGGCTGTGTGAAATGGGAAGACTCACAATAAAAGTAGGTAGAACTTTCTGGTGGCAGCCCAGATAAAAGGTGGTAGAAGGAAGCTTTTCTTTTGCCTGCTGACCTTCACTCTTCCCAGCAAGTTTATCTACGGTGCTGCTGCTGCGGCTGCTGCATTCCTTCACAGATATCAGAACTCAGCATCTTCCAGTTCCCAACATGGACTGAATACCAACACAACTCCAGGAATCCCCCAGGCCTTCAGCACTAGATGGGGACTGCTGAGATACCCAGCCTCCTAGACTGAGCAACTACTAGGTTCTTGGCCCCTAAGTGAAAGACAGCCATTGTTGAACTACCTAGAACACATCATGTGAACCGATCTTAATTTCCTTTTACTATATATTCATCTTAGCAGTTCTGTTCTCTAGCAGAGAGCCCTAATCAAGGTCCTTTATTCCTCACTATAGCACTAACCTAACCTTACTTAACTTCTACTAAATGAAATATTTTCATTTATAGATGAATGGTGCTATGAAACTAGTCCAATGTCCTCTAAGTAACACAGAACAGAGTCTCTTCATCCTGGGTAGGAAGGACAAGGGAAAATATATTTTATATTCCATATTATGTTTTGGATTTATTGGTGAGAATCATTAGTCCGCTCCTTCTTCCTAACTACACACACTCAAATTACAGATCATAAAAGGAAGAGCAATGACTCCTTGAGAGAATTGCATAATTCAAAAAAGATCTTTATCTGTCTTACTTTACAAAAAGATAAGGCATTAAGATGCTGCAATTTCCCTGAATTACATATCCAATTGCTATTATATCAGATACATGAAATGGGAAACCACAGATTTTGAAATGGAATATGTTTGCAATGTAATAGTGAAAAACGGTGGGGCATGGAGGTTAATTCCACCACTCAGGGGGCAGAGGCAGACCAAGCTCTTGAGATGTAGGCCAGTCAGGTCTATATAGTGAGTTCTAGCCCAGCTGAAGTTACATGGAGATCCTATCTAAAAAATGATGATGATGATGATGATGATGATGATGATGATGATAAAGCAGGCTACCATGTTGTATGTTTGCACACATCACATGCACGGCAAGTAGGAATAAATTATAGAAATTAAAATGATTAACAGATTTGGGTAGTAAAATTAAACTCTGTCTTTAGTTTTTTGTATTTTCCCAATTTCCTACCGTTGTAATGGCTAGAAATGTCCATGAAGTCATAGGAATCTCTATGTACTAAATTATTAGCAATCTGACCGCCTTCTTTTTGGTCTAGGAGGTTCTAAAATAACAAGAGTTATGATAGTTAAAACACGCTAATCTAGAAGTGGCCTGCAGTCTTCTTCATCCCAATTTATTGGAATCTTTCTTTCCCTTCTTTTAATCTTTCTGGGTTCCTTCTGACGTCTGGGCTCTAAGGATGGGTTTTGAGGAGTCACTTGGAAAGCAGGGTGGGTGCTCCAGATTTTTGCTAATGAGAGATGACCATTGACAGGTTTTCCAATCTGCGCTTTCATTAGATCAGTGACTTTGTATCCGTCTTCTCATCTCTTAGAAACTTCCCAACTCTGAAGTGGAGTGCGCCTGCTTGCTGGGGACCTCACTGGAAGTTCCTTGGAAAGTTCTGGGTCTCCCAGGCCTCACCCCGCGATGGCAGAATGGGGCGGGGCCTGGGAATCTGTATTTACAAGGCTGCCGGGTGACTAGACGTGCAGCCAGGCGTCTCCCCAGCCGGCCGTCCTCTGACTCACTCCTCCTCCTCCTCCTGGCCGCAGCCTCCAGTCCCCGCCACCGTAGCCCCCGGGAAGGACGGATCAGGCCGAGCGGAGCTGAACAGCTGCCGTCGAAAGCCACCACCCCTCCAACCCCCCCCCAGCCCGGCGCCCCGCGGCGAGTTACATAACGGGCAGCGAGCCGCGCTCTCGCGAGACTTCCTCCGCTTTTCCCCCTCCCCGCTCCACGTCAGAAGGAACCGGGCGGAGCGGCCAACATGGCTGAACGCAGGAGACACAAGAAGCGGATCCAGGTAGCGCGGTGCAGCCGCGGGCCGGGGGTTTGGGTGCTCTGGGAACCGGAGCAGCGGGGAGAGCCTCCCGCGGGGCGGGCCGGGGCGGGCGGCGGGGGAAGCCGCGGCGTCGTGAGGGGCCTGAGGCGGGGCGGCCGCCGCGGGGTCTGTGGAGTGGGGGAGTGGGGGGGGTGGGGAGTGGGGGGGGTGGGGAGTGGGGGGGGTAGAAAGGAGGGAGGGAGGGGAAGGAAGCAGGGAGGAAGGAGAAGGAAGCTGGGAGGAAGAACGCTCGGAAGCCGGCCGCGGGGCCGCGCGGGGAGACCGGCCTCCTCGGGAGCGCGTATGCGGGGCTCGGGCTGCCCGGGCTCTCCCGGATTTCACCTGCCGAGCCGGGGCCGGGGCGGGCGATAGCGCGCCGCATCCCGTCCTTTGTGCGGCCCGAGCCGGCTCGCGCGTGCGGCTCCTCCCCCAGATGTTCCCGCGGCCGTCCTCCTTCCCCGCAGTGCTGGGTCTAGCCCGCAGTCCACTTGAAACTCGCCGACATCCTTCCAGGCGGCACGATGTAAACAGACACAGCCTAACCTCGCCGGCCTCGGTGCTGCGTAGCATCCTCCCTCCTTGTGTGTCAGGGTCATTCCACTCGTGCATCCCTTCCCCGCAGTCTTCCCCACTGTTGACTCACGTTCTTTGCCCCGAGGCTTATGTGGAACACGGACCTCTGTGAGTCTGAGAAACCCAAAGGCATCCAAGTTAATCATGTAGTAAATTGTAAAGTGTGAACGTGTCAATCACAAGTTGTTGTCGTCATCCTTGTTTTAGGATGGCTTTTTTTTTTTTCTGTATCTCTTTAAAAAGTTCATTGATTTATTGGCCCACGGGTGTTTTGAACGATGTGCGTTAAAGTTGAAAACTTAGGTACTGTGGGAAAGATGCCAGCGGTCAGTACATTTGCCATTTGGCAGGCATAGCAAAGTAATTGTGAACGAGGTAAAGTAAGGAAACTAGAGGTAGATTCCAAATGCAAACCAGAGTGTAAAGTCGGTAGAAGTTTCTAATTATGCTATTCTTAGCCATTTGAGACAGTGTTACGATTTGACGTGGATAGATGTTTTATTAGAATTTGTATTGAGGTTGACAAAATTTGTGCTTCCTGTATGCCTTATATTTTCCCTTGGCAGTGCAATTTTGTACATCTTTGCCGTTTAATATACACTTTTAGCCTGGTGTGGTGGTCCCTTTAATCTCAGCACTTGGGAAACAGACATAGATCTCTGAGTTCAAGGCCAGCTAGGACTACAGGGGAACCCTGTCTCAAAAAGCCCCCCCCCCAAAATACATATATGCACTTTTACAATTTCATCTACTCTTTAATGCTGTCATAAAAGTGGTATGATGTACTTTTAAAATACATATTTCAGTTGTGACTTTATATTAAACAGAAGTGCTGCATGGTACACTAATGGGTAGTGCCCAAGGGCTACGAGTTAGCCTATACCTGTTAGCACCGAGTTACTTTTTACCTCAATTTCTATATTTGTAAGGGTTATTCACCTTTAGAAAAGAAAAAAAGGAAGAGGCCGGGCGTGGTGGCGCACGCTTTTAATCCTAGCACTTGGGAGGCAGAGGCAGGCGAATCTTTGTGAGTTCAAGGCCAGCCTGGTCTACAAAGTGAGTTCCAGGACAGCTGGGGCTACAGGGAGACCCTGTCTCAAAAAGACCAAAAAAGAAAAAAGGAAGAAGAAAAGCCCTCTGAGAGTTGTAGCATTGCTATCAAAACAACAGGTCAATTAATGACTAAGTTATTAAAAATGCTTGGCACATAACCTCTTCTTGTCTTCCATCAGAATAAAGGACTTGGATAAAGTTACATTGATTTTTGTTAAGCATGCTTTAGTAAGTTAAAGAATGATTAACAAATATATTCTCAATAAACCATAGTTATATGAACCATAAGTTATATGAACTGTAACTATTTTAAAGATTTTATTTTTTAATTATGCAGGTGCATGTCTGTGCATAGGTATATGGACAGGAGTGTAGGTTCCCATAGAGACCAAAAAAGAGTGTCAAACCTCCAGGAGTTGAACTTACAGGCAGTTGTGAGTTGCCTGATGTGGGTGCTGGGATCCAAACTCAGATTCTCTGGAAGAGTAGTTTGTACTTCTATCCACAGAACCATTTCTATTTTTCGGCCTCCTCCAAAATTTTTATTTAAAAAATAAAACTATCCAAAGGTACAGAGGGGAAAGGGGGTCTGCGTATGATCAAAATACCTTGTATGAAATCCTTAAATAGATACTAACATTTTTATTTAAAATTAAAAAAAAACTAACCTAGGGAATTCTTCAGTTCTTTTATTCCCATCAGAGAATCAGAAACTGTTATGGTACTGGCATCATTTGGAATTAAAAAATCAAATATAGGGCTGGAGAGATGGCCTAGCGGTTAAGAGCACCGAGTGCTCTTGCAGAGGACCTGGGTTCGATCCCCAGCACCCACATGGTGGCTGAGAACCATTTTTAACTCCTGTTCCAGGGGAATCCGATGCCCTCTTCCAACCTCCATGACTTTGCATGACACAGGTGCACAAATCTACATGCAGACAGTACATTCATACACATAAAAATTTAAAAATATATATTAAAAAAATCAAATATACTGAAGTTCAGAGTTCATTACAGAAAAGATTCTGTTCTAAGACTTAAAGCAAAAGGATCTCTAATATCAGCTGAGTTTCCTGGTTTGTTTTGTTTTGTTGTTGTTATTTGTGGTTGTTTTGTTTGTTGTTGTTGTTTTGTTGTTTTTTGTCCTTTTGAGACAGGGTGCCCTTACCCCAGCTGTAATGGAAACGCACTCTGTAGACCAGGCGGTCCTTGAACTCACAAGATCCGCCTGCCTCTGCCTCCCAAGTGCTAGGATTAAAGGCATGGGCCACCATGCCCAGCTTTTTTTTTTTTTTTTTTTGTAAGTTTGCCTGGTTTTTTTATTTGATGTTCTTCTTTTAGAAATGATTTTTAAGTAGATTTGGTGATCTTGAATGTGTGATACAAACAAGTTGAGAGTTAAAAAAAAATAGTCGATCATTTCCTTTTTTCCAGAACTGCATAATATTAGAATCTGGTGTTTAATCAGAGTTGGAAGCAAGGGGACCATCATCACATTTCTTTTTTGGATTCAAATTACTGGTCACTGAAACTTTGAAATGAACTACATATTTCTTGACGGTTGACCTGTTACTATAAATTTTAATAGCTCAGATTCTCTGACAAGTGGTGTCAGTCCAAATTAATGAAGTACTTGAAGACAAAATGTCTTAAGAAATTCGATTACAGCTGGGTGTGGTGGTGCATGCCTTTAATCCTAGCACTTGAGAGGCGAGAGCAGGTAGTTGGATCTTCTGTGAGTTCAAGCCAGCCTTGTCTACAGAGTGAAGTTCCATGACAGCCAGAAACTACAGGGAGACTCTGTCTCAAAAAGACGGGAGGGGAGGGGAGGGGAGGGGAGGGGAGAAATTCAATTACTATGTTTTAAGAAATGTAGAAATTTTGTAGACTAACAGGATTATTAATTACAGGAAGCATTTGATTATACAATCAATAGTAGCAGGAGAGAACTGACTCCTACAGTTGATTTCTGATCTAGACACACACACACACAAGTGGGCATGCACACACAACAAAAGGTTTGATCATTTTACTGACTGAAGTCCAGTGAAATTCTGTGACTTGAACTAGGATTGTTCTTTAAGTTAGTAAAACTAGATTTAGACCAGTCATCTTGAATATACCTTACCACTGACTTTTTAAAAAGTTGTTCTGGGGGCTGGAGAGATGGCCTAGAGGTTAAGAGCACCGACCGCTCTTACAGAGGACCTGGGTTCAATCCCCAGCACCCACATGGTGGCCGAGAGCCGTCTGAAACTCCAGTTCCAGGAGAACTCCAGTTCCAGGGGAATCCAATACCCTCTTCTGACCTCCGCGGCATTGCACGACACGGGTGCACAGACTTGCATGCAGACAGTACATTCATACACATACAGAAATAAATAAAATTAATTAAAAAAAATTTTAAAAAGTTGTTCTGAAATACTTTAATCTGAAATTCTATTATATATTTTAATTTTTTATTTTATTTAATGCGTATGACTTCTGCCTGTAAGTGCACTATGTGCTTGCAATGCCCATGGAGGCCAGAAGAGAACATTGGGTGCTCCCTAGAACTGCATTTGTGAGCTCCATTTGAATACTGGGGACCTAACCTGGGCCCTCTGCAAGAGTAGTCAGTACTTTTAACTACTGAGCCATCTCTCCAGCCCCTCTTTATATAAATTTTATGACAAAGATTAAGTTTGTTATCTCTGCTTAAAAAAGGATTATTTGCTATAGCATTCTGATTATATGTATTTATTTTTTAAATATGTATTATATTTAAAGTTTAGTTTGGAGACATTGAAATGACTCCTGTATCTTAGAATTTGTATAACCTCCATCACTAGTTATTTTTGTTGTAGCTACCTGTCTCCCTGGCAGTAAAACCCTGACATACCATGAGTTTATGTGCCTAATTTCAGGAAAGAGAAGAAAAAAAAGGTTGGGACTATTAAACCAAACTGTAGGATTGACTTCACCAGGACCTTCTGAAAGAAAGAGAACCCAGGAATCTAATCTAAGACTGATGCACACATCTGCAGGGGTGTGCGCACACACAAACGAATAGCCAGACACCAAGCTTAATGGAGGGCTCTGCAGTTACCTAGCAAGCTTCTTGCCACAGAAAATGTGACAGAAGTGAACTGAGGTGTTAAGGAGGAGTGACAGGGCTGCTCCCCCTCCTACAGAGCTGTGTGATCCAAGTGAATGCTCTAGCTTTCAGATTGTTTTGTTAACCTATTGTTTGCATTTTCACAAATATTTTATGCTACTTTTTAAGTATCCCTGCAAATTTACAATTTATGCTAAGCATGGTGGTACAAACCATTAATCCCAGCATTTGAGAGGCAGGGGCAAGCATATCTCTGTGAGATCCAGGCCAGCTGGGACTACAAGGAGACCCTGTCTCAAAAAGACTGACTGACTAATAAATAAATAGAGAGAGAGAGAGAGAGAAAGAGAGAGAGAGAGAGACAGAGAGATAAATAGATAAATAAATCATTATTTATAAGCTAAAGCTTCACTGTCAACAAACCAGTAAGCTTATTTCTCTATTGGATATGGTTTTAAATTATTAGTAATTTTTTTTTTCTCAAAAAGCTGAGTACTGGCTAAAATAGTAGAAATGTCAACTTTATTTTATTATAATACTTGAAAATTGATATATCCTAAAGTATATTTATTAAAAACTTTTAAGATTTATTTATTTTATTTTGGGTCAAGCTCTCCCTTTAGTCCCAGCTGGCTATGTAGACCACACTGGCCTTGAACTCACAGAGATTTGCCTGCCTCTGCCTCCCGAGTGCTGGGATTAAAGGCGTGCACCACCATGCCTGGCCAAGATTTATTTTCTTTTTAATTATGTGTGTGTGTGTCTGTCTGTCTGGATATGTGCAAGTGTAAATGATGGAAACCAAGGGTGGGTCCTCTGGAAGAGCAGTACATGCTTTTAACTGCAGAGCTTTCTCTCTAGCCCCTCTTAAAAACTTTCTTAAAATATTATCTAGATTTTATGTATATACGTGTATTGCCAGCATATATATAAATGCACCCACATCATGTAATGCCCACAGAGGTCAGAAGAGGGTGTCAGATCCCTTGGAACCAGTGATACAGGTGATTGTTAGCTAGGTTGCTGGGAATTGAACTTGGGTCCTCAGCAGGAGCAACCACTGCTCTTAAACACTGAGCCATCTCTCTAGTCCTCCTCTTAAAGACTTTTAAAAATATTTTATTATTTTTATTTTGTGTGTATGAGTGTATTGCCTGTATGTGCATAAGTGCATCTGTTTCCTGCAATGCCCATGGAGGTCAAAGGAAGGCACCAGATACCCTAGAATTGGAGTTACACTCTTGTTATCTACCACATGGGTGCTGGGAATCGAACCAGAGTTCTCTGCAAAGGCAGTTAGTGCTCTTGACCACTGAGCCATCTCTCCAGCCCCCAAAACTTTTTAATGAGAGTATTCTTTTTTTTTTAAGTAGCAGTCTTCTTAAGTATTCTTTTTTAAAAATACTGCCGGATACTTGACTGGCAGGGGAGATACCATGATCACGAAGGTGGTTTTCCCAGGGTGAGGCTCATCCATTGCATTCTGGGTGTGCTGACCCCTGCTATTTCCCCTGGAAAAAAAAAAAGATAAAAATACTGCTAGGCATGGTGGCGCACGCCTTTAATCCCAGCACTCAGGAGGCAGAGGTAGGTGGATCGCTGAGTTCAAGGCCAGCCTGGTCTACATAGGGAGCTTCAGGCCAGCTGGGACTAAAGGGAGACCCTGTCTCAAAAAGACCAACATACATACATACATATGTGTATATATAATATTTTATTATTTTTATTTAATGTGCATGAGTGTGTTGCCTGCATGTATGTGAATGCACCCCTATCATGCAGTGGCCACAGAAAGTCAGAAGGGGGTGTTGGATCCCCTGGAACTGGAGTTATAGATGGTTATTAGCCACCATGTCGGACTCAAACCAGGTCCTCTGCAAGA
Source organism: Rhizomys pruinosus (assembly GCA_009823505.1). Classification (NCBI taxonomy): domain Eukaryota; kingdom Metazoa; phylum Chordata; class Mammalia; order Rodentia; family Spalacidae; genus Rhizomys; species Rhizomys pruinosus. The sequence goes on along the minus strand of VZQC01004575.1, from coordinate 85,663 downwards.
GCAGCCAGTGCCCTTCGAGAAGTCTAGCCACCCTTAACCACTGAGCCGTCCCTCCACTAATCTTGAACTGTGATTAACAGCAGCCAGTGGACTGATGTTTGGATGCAAAGAAAACGCAGTCCAGCCTACGCTGTTGGCTCTTAGTGCCCTCATTCCCAAACAGTTGTGTTCATTTCTAAGGTTAAAGAGTTTTTTTCATTTGAGAGCTGATGAGCTTGTTTTTATTTATTAATAGGTACTAAATTCTCACAAGGTCTTTCATGCTTGTCAGAAGTCTTAACACAAAATTTAGGAAAGTTCACATTAAAAGAGAACAAAGAGGGAAGATATACTATAGTCTAATTTTTAAACAATAAGGTAATATAGTCCTGCACCATCTATGTAATCAGCTTCTGTAGTGATTTCTGATGCTACTCCTACAGCAGTCAGTCAGTCTTTCTGGTTCTCTAACCCCAGCAGATAGCACAAATTGTATTGTTTACTCTTTCACTGGTACTAAAGTACCAGTAAACAAGTAATTCTGGCCAGGCATGGTGGCACATGCCTGTAGTCCCAGCACTTGTGAGGTAGAGGCAGGCGGATCTCTTGAGTTCAAGGCCAGCATAGTCTACATAGTGAGTTCCAGGACAGCTAGGGTTATAGGAAAAAAGTAATTCTGTGTCTTGATGTAAAAGATTATTCAAATGTCATGTTTCCTGAGTCTCTTCTGTCCATTATTGTTTAATAATGTCTATACCAAGGAGGATATGGAATGGGAGAAAAGTTAATTAACTTGAGGTTAATTATTAAAATGAAAGTTTGAAATTTTTGCAAACACTTAACAGTTTTCGACTTCTATTACATAGTATATTTTCAGTTTTTGTATATCTTGATAGCCTTGATCAGCAGTCAGGAAGTTAGTACATTTGCCTGTGATCAGTAAATGTTTAATTGAGCCTCAGTGTGAGTATTGACATACTATGCTGAAAATCGATATGATCATTCTCTAGAATCGCCCTCCTCACAAATTTCCTTTCTGTTCTTGAAAAGTAAATAGAATTTAAATGGATTAAAAGAGGAATCTGACATCATCTCCCTCACTTCATCTTCTAATTTCATTGTGCCATTACTATTGAATTCTATCTACTCTACATTTGAAGTATTTCAAATCTGTGCATTTCCTCCCTGCTTAGACCTATATCATAACACATTTACTTGACTATTATAGTAGTCTTCTAACTAGTTTCCCTGCCTTACATGTTTTTTCCCAATATGTCTTGCCCACAACCATAAAGATAATATCTAAATCACTTTTCTGACTCTGTTTTATTTAACAACTGGTGATTTTTCTGCTGCTTACAGGGGAAGGTTAAAATTTCTCAGCTTACCTTAAAGACTTTTCTTCTACCTAAACATACTTTAAACTGATCTGTATTAGAGACCCAAGTTCTTCCTCATTCTCAGCCAGTGTTGATGCTATTCACTCAGTTTACCCAGAACTTGTTCAGCATCTTTCAAAAACAAGCTCTAAGAGATCTTTTTCAGTCCACATTGGTCGTTTCATGCCTACTTTGTGTGCTTGTAAAATATTTTTATGTACCACTCCTTTGGGAAAATAGCAGTTGCTGCTTCTGGTAGTTCTGTAACGAGAGTGCAAGAATCGTCCCTTAAAAATGTTTGGTGCCAATTGTGGCATCCAGACATTATAGGATATACTTCAACTTCCAATCAGGCCCATCATGATCACAAGTTACCAGTTAACTGAATAAACCTTTAACAGCAAATTTATTAAATGAGGGAAAATTGAGCATTTATACTTCTTATACAATGTTCTATGCTTTTTATATTATCATTTTCAACTATTATTACTTTTCAGCTATATGCATATCTAGAATATTGCTAATAGATGAAGCTCCTAGAAGTATAATATATGGCATGAATTTGCATTTTTTTTTTATGTGTATGAATGTACTGTCTGCATGTAGGTTTGTGCACCCGTGTCGTGCAATGCCATGGAAGTCAGAAGAGGGCGTCGGATTCCCCTGGAACTGAACTGGAGTTAAAGACAGTTCTCAGCCACCATGTGGGTTCTGGGGATCGAACCCAGATCCTCTGCAAGAGCAGTCGGCGCTCTTAACCACTAGGCCATCTCTCCAGCCCCAGAATTTGCATTTTTTTAAGATTCTGTTTTCTCTAGTGTGTGTGTATGTGTGTGTGTATGTATGTATGTGTGTATATATATATATATATATATTACACTACAGAGTTTTCACAAGTATTTGTTTTACAATCCAAATTGAGTGATTTGAACTTTGAATTTTATTGCCACAAATAACCACAGCTAGTTGTAACAGTCTGTCATAGAAAATTTGAGAATAGATGCAGAAAAAAGGAAACAGGAAAGGATAAAGCTGCCTTCCTAAAACTTCTCTTTGTTGCTGCACTACCATTAACACATTAATATTCCTTTCTCTATTTCTGTCTGTTGCCAGTCTTTCTGAGAAAGAGAAGGCAGGGTGGGAAAAGAGTCCCAGAGAGTATCTGATTTGTGCAGTCAGAGAGGAAAAGGATGGGAATAAAGTACCAGTCATCAGCATCTCCCTTCTTATGGCCACCTTAGAGCAGCTGTCTTTGGTTAATTTGAGAGTTTTTATTCTGTTATCCATTCATTAGTATGCATCTCTTTGGTGGTGGTTATAATATTTATGGCACCTGTTTCTACTTACTTTGACATTTAGGCAGTTACTATTGGTAACACCTTATCAAAAACTATTGCTATGGGTATTAAAAGAAGTTATACAAGCAAGACTGAAGGTAAACTTGTACAAAATGTCACCATACTGATATTCAGAGTGTCCATTTTGTCTTTTGTATGTTTTTAGCAGGTCAGCCTGAAAGCAAGGCTTGTATGTTACTTGAAAGATTTAAGGATAGATCTGTCAACTAGTTTTTATCACATAACATTTCTTTTTTTAGCTTTCTTTTTTTTTCTCTTTTTGAGACAGGGTCTCCCTGTAGCCCCAGCTGTCCTGGAACTCACACTGTAGACCAGGCTGGCCTTGAACTCACAAAGATCTGCCTGCCTCTGCCTCCCAAGTGCTAGGATTAAAGGCATGCGCCACTACGCCCAGCTAGCACATACATTTCTTAAGTAAATGATCGCACTGAATTAGTATTCTTACATTGCAGGAAGTTGGTGAACCATCTAAAGAAGAGAAGGCTGTAGCCAAGTATCTTCGATTCAACTGTCCGACAAAATCCACCAATATGATGGGACATCGGGTTGACTATTTTATTGGTAAGATTATATCTGTAAAGTCATTTTTGTACATATCCTATGAATTTATGTAAACATAGGATATGTAGAAGTTTTAAAAGTGCATTCTTGGTTCTTGTGTGATTATTGACGCTGGGCAATGGGCATATAGCAGTTGATTTGCCTATTTTATGACAAAAAGATAAAGTGCTTTTTGATAGTATTTGTTGGGAAACTTTAAAATGGGATTTTTTTTTTTTTTTTTTTTTCATTTTAAAGCAGCAGTCTTCTGAGGGATTTATTTTCATTCTTGTACATACTACCTTTTGTTCAGAGAGCATGACTACTTGGAACTATGTGCTTTGTTTTGCTGCATTATCCATACTGTGTCACGTGAATATATTAGCTATAGTGTCGCTCAATAGTTCATAGATGTTGTGTTTTCTTGTTCTGTCAGTCAAAACTGACTTGCCATTATGCAGAATTGACTTCTCTTTAGTGCTATTAATGATTTTGATAGCTGTTAATAGACGTGCTAATCTCTAAATCTAATATATTTAGTTGCTTCTAGTGATGGTAATAGATTGTTCAGAGTTAGTCCTCAGTAAGTTAGAGAACTTGATAGGAATTAGTGTTAAGGAAAGAAGGTTTTAGGTTATATTAACATTATTTGATGATTGATAGTTGCGAACAAATATTTTGAGGATTTTTGTTGTTGAAAATATTCCCATGTTAATTTATCTTTCTTTGATTAGCATTTACAAATGTCATTTATTTTCCAACATTGCTTTGAAAGATGCTTATTAGTATATTTCACAAGTTGAGGTTTTAAGGACCATTAATGGTCATTAGACTTAATTTTTATTAAACTTTTGGTTTTCTGTTATCAGAATGTTGTTTTATGACATTATTTAGGTACAAATAAGTTTTCATGTATATTAAATTTAAAATAATAAATTTCTTCCTTAGCTTCAAAAGCAGTGGATTCCCTTTTGGATTCAAAGTGGGCAAAGGCCAAGAAAGGAGAAGAAGCTTTATTTACAACCAGGGAGTCGGTGGTTGACTACTGCAGCAGGTAGTGTTTCTTGGTGAAGGATAACAGTTAATACTATAAAATTCTCTCTAGTTCCGAAGCTCTTCACCTATTTTTATCATTCAATGTAATATTGAACTGAGCTTTCACATGTGACCTAGATTTATCAGTAGCTCTGGAATGTATTTGGTATTAGACTTACTGTATTTTTAACTATATATAATTTGTATTTATTTGTTTGTTTATCCTATAGGGTTTTTTTGAAATAGGGTTTCACTATATAACCCTGGCTGTCCCTAAAACTCACTCTGTAGATCAGGCTGGCCTTGAACTCACAGAGATCTGTCTGCCTCTGCCTCCCGAGTGCTAGGATTAAAGTCATGAGCCACAACACCCTGCAAATACACAGATTTTAAACTTGGTACCAAAAACAAAATTTAGCTAATATAGATTAATAAATATGCCTTTTAAATATTAAGTATTTGAGGAAAAAAATGGAAAGAAGGAAGGCGATTTGGTCTTTTAGATATACAATTTTCTATCAAAAGTTTCTTTGCAAAGAAAAGAACCAATTATAAAAAACAAGCATTATGTTACTAAACTGTCTGTACTTTACCTTGAAATCTCCAAGAACTGACTAGGCAGACTGTGCAGCTGCCTTGATTTTATAAGGAATACTATACTAGCAATCACTAAAAACAGGAAAGTCAGTTTGGCTTATGGTCTGGGGCAAAGCCTCTAAAAAACGAAGGGTAACAGAGCTAACAATCATTCCTGTAAAAGAAATGGAAAAAGATTCCATGACCGTTTTCTTTTCTTTTCTTTTTTTTTTTTTTTTTTTTTTTTTTT
>VZQC01004575.1:50029-79291 GCA_009823505.1 Rhizomys pruinosus | reverse complement strand
TTTTTTTTTTGATACCTTATTATATAAAAAGCTTAAACTACCTGGGTACAGAGAAAGTCTTAGAGACACATTCACTTTGTATTGTATGTTATTCATGTTAGGTTGTTTGTGCCTTTTCTTTTTGGTGTTTTTTGAGACAAGGTGTCCCTGTAGCTCCAGCTGTCCTGGAGCTCACTCTGTAGACCAGGCTGGCTTTGAACTCACAGAGGTCTGCCTGCCTCTGCCTCCTGATTGCCGGGATTAAAGGCATATGCCACCATGCCCAGCATTTGTGCCTTTTCTAAAGGCACTAAAATAAAGGACTCTACCTAAGATGATCTCAGCCACTTCTGGTATAACCATGAAAACTTCATCATAAGATTCTTTAGTTTTCTTTTTTTTTTGGTCTTTTGACACAGGGTCTCCCTTTAGTCCCAGCTGGCCTGGAGCTCGCTATGTAGACTAGGCTAACCTTGAACTCAAAGAGATCTGCCTGCCTCTGCCTCCGAAGTGCTGGGATTACAGGCATGTACCACCACGCCAGGCCTTAGTTTCTTAGTTTCATTTTCTTTTTTCTTTTTTTTATTATTTTTACTTCTTGTGTGTATGAGTGTACTGCCTGCATGTAGGTAGATGCACCCGTGTCATGCAGTGCTATGGAGGTCAGAAGAGGGTATAGGGTTCCCCTGGAACTAGAGTTAAAGAGGGTTCTTAGCCACCGTGTGGGTGCTGGGAATCCAACCCAGGTCTTCTGCAGGAGTAGTCAGTGCTCTTAATCACTGAGCCATCTCTCCAGCCCTAAGTTTCATTTTCTTTTTCTTTTTTTTTTTTAATTTTTTATTTATTTTCTGTATGTGTATGAATGTACTGTCTGCATGCAGGTTTGTGCACCCGTGTTGTGCAATGCCTCGGAGGTCGGAAGAGGGAATCGGATTCCCCTGGAACTGGAGTTCTCCTGGAATTGGAGTTTCAGACGGCTCTCGGCCACCATGTGGGTGCTGGGGATCGAACCCAGGTCCTCTGTAAGAGCGGTCAGCGCTCTTAACTGCTAGGCCATCTCTCCAGCCCACAAAGTATATTTTCTAATCTATACATTATATGACCTATTTCATATATAAACTCTTCAGCCTAATTTCCGTGAGACTTTGTATCACCAACCCATAGTCCAGTAATATGAAGTTCTCTTCACTCCTGCCACGAGCCTCCTCTCTTCTGATCTTTCTATGCTAACCTGCCCCTTTCCCTGAACGGTCTTCCTCTCTCTGTCCTTCTACCTCTATATCACAAGCACATCCCTCAGGCTGTCCTACTGTATATTCCACATTAACCTTTGTATCTGCAGTTCTCATTTAACACGTTGGTATATCATCCAGTTTGGCTTTTCTTAACTATTTAAAAACTCTTGCATATGTGATAATTTTTTTAAATCACTTTTTTTTAAAAATCAGAAAGTGATTTTAGGACTTCTGGTACTTTATCATAAATCTACAACAATTAGCACAATGTTTGTACTTATTTAAAACTACCCATTGCTACATAGATAAAAATTCCAAATAAATAAATACGACAGTCAATAAGTGTTGAGTCTGAAAAATTAAATATTTAAAATATTTTAAAATATACAAGCAATTTAAAACTTTTAAATTTTTTATTATGTGTATGAGTATATATTAGCTGCATATATGTAAGTGCACCTGTGTCATGCAATGCCCAAGGAGGTCAGAAAAAGGCATCGAATCCCCTGGAACTGGTGTTACAGATGGTTGTTAAGTACCATGAGGGTGCTCTCAGAACCAAACTCAGGTCCTCAGCAAGAGCCATTTCTTCAGCAAATTCCCCCACCCCATTTAAAACTTCTTTATAAGCTGTTTTAAAACAGTTTATTCAACATTAGTTATCAAATATTTATTATATCACTAGGCCTAGGACAACAATGGTTACTATAACTTGGTCACTAACTCAGAATACATATTCTAGTCTGTTAGAAAATTATAGCACAATAATAATTGGAAAAACCTTCAAGAATGACTTCACAGAGGGAACATTTTAATCAAATTTTGTTTTAATCAAATTTTGATTAACCCAACAAATAAGAAAAGAATGGAAGAGGCACAGAACATACTGAAATAGTGTGGTGTGAGTAGTTCTATGAAAATTGCAGAAAATTTATGCTAGTGCTTTGTCCCATCTTCAAAGCCAAATAAGATGATCCTATTTTTCTAGGCATAGGATTAACTGGAGACATTCTCTAAAGACCAAGAGAAAAGGTAGTGATTCTACTAACTACAGGCCAGATGATGATGTAATAATTTGTGAAACTGTGTGTTTCCATAGCTATTAAATTGAAGATTAATGATAATAACTGACATTTATTGAGTACATGAATGCCAAGCACTGATAACTTATGTGCTTCTCATTTAATCCTAAAAATCCTTCATGACAGATGCTCCATTTTAGAAATAAATGAAAATTAAGTAACCTGCCCACTATCACCTGTCTAGGTAAGTGGCAAAGATGGTTTTCGAATGTCTGTACCCAAATGTTAAATTGCTCTGGTTGTCCTGGAACTCACTATGTAGACCAGGCTGGCCTTGAACTCACAGGTATCTGCCTGCCTCTGCCTCTGCCTCCCAAGTGCTAGGATTAAAGGCGTGTGCCACCACACCTGGCCAAAAAAGAAATCTTGACATTACCTGTGTGGATGCTCATGAACTGGAATTAATTGAGCAGCACATAGAAGTCCAATCAGACAAGTAAAAAAAAAAAAAGTAGATGCCCCAGAAACTGCAAGGTAATGATCAGAAAGAACTGGTCATCTAGATAGAAAGGCAAAAGTAGTAAACAAGTAATAAAATAGATTGGATTGGGCAGCAGTGAGTAGTCAACAATAAGGACAAGTAGTGATAGTAAGACGTATCTCCTAGATTGTGTTATGGTAGTTTTTTAATACATTATCAAGCCAAGGATGAAGAATAAAATCAGGAACCCTTAAAACTGGAGCATGATGCCAGGCGTGGTGGCACACGCCTTTAATCTTAGCACTTGGGAGGCAGAGGCAGGCGGATCTTTGTGAGTTCAGGCCAGCCTGGTCTACAGAGTGAGTTCCAGGACAGCTGGGGCTACAGGGAGACCCTGTCTCGAAAATACAAAAAAAAAAAAAAAAAAACCCTGGAGCATGAGATTTGAGAAAGTGGCTTATAAGTAACAAGGGCAAGAACAGCATAGTTTCCTGGTTAGGATTATAAGGTAGAAAGAAACAGCCAACAAGATTGACTTAATTTGAAAACAGCTAGACTTCTGAATTCATCATGAATGAAATGAGGGTTTTTTGTTTGTTTGTTTGTTTTTGGTTTATTTCTGTATGTGTATGAATGTACTGTCCGCATGCAAGTCTGTGCACCCGTGTCGTGCAATGTCGCGGAGGTCAGAAGAGGGTGTCGGATTCCCCTGGAACTGGAGTTCTCCTGGAATTGGAGTTTCAGACGGTTCTCGGCCGCCATGTGGGTGCTGGGGATCGAACCCAGGTCCTCTGTAAGAGCAGTCGGCGTTCTTAACTGCTAGGCCATCTCTCCAGCCCCATGAAATGAGGTTTTAATTAGTTATAGTCTAGGGAAGAAGCAAACATCACAAATCACTTCGTGAGTTAGAAGATAAGTCTCATCAAGATCACAGGAATGAGTGAGGATGAAGTCAGCTTGTGTTTTTTTAAGCAGGTTAACATTGTAGTTGAGAGAAAACTGAAATTTAGAAAATAAGCCAAAAGACATGCCTTTCTGGAAAAAGAACATCCTATGTAATGAGAATAGCCTTTGTGAAGGCCCCAAGATGAGATTATTTTTTAATGCTAAAAAAAAAAAAATACTTGTATTTACAGAGAAACTACTGACTCTCGAAATACATCATGTTTTGCCTAATATTACGGACATTTTTTTAGGTTGATCTTGTGAGAATCCTTACTTAGCAGAGTGCAGGAATGTCATCTGAGTGTATGTAATTATTCACTGTTTACTTGAAGATACTTCCTTACAGCAATAGGCTGAATAGTGAAGTACATGTAGAAAATAAATCTCCAGAAACAGCTGAAAAGACACGGCATGATCTATCAGTAATGAGCACATTTTATCTGTTGACATTTCTCAAACTTTCCTCTTTATTACCTCTGTTCTTACAGTTGGTATGTGACTTTAAATGAAGCTGAGTCTCAATTTTTTTTTAGTGTATTTAGAGAAAAGCTTTAAATGGAAAAATCCCAGCCAGTATCTCTTTTATACCCACATTAGTTAAAAGTGAAAATTATATTGATATCTCTGAGACAACTTTTATATTGTCTATTGAGCTTTTTTCCTTAGTGGAGTTTGACTAATTTTTCTGGAGGCTTACCAATTTTAATTTCTCTTAGGAGTTTCCATTTTATGTCTTTCTTTGCTCAAATTCAAGTCTTGATATGTTTGCTTTTAAAAGAAAGTTTCTAAGGCCAGGCGTGGTGGCGCACACCTTTAATCCCAATATTCAGGAGGCGGAGGCAGGAGGATCTCTGTGAGTTCCAGGACAGCTGGGGCTACAGGGATACCCTGTCTCAAAAAGACAAAAAAAGTTTCTCATAATTGATGGGAATTGTAACATTAGGCCTGTTCTTCTCCAAGGCTTTTAAAGAAACAGTTTTTCCACCGGGCACTGAAAGTCATGAAAATGAAATATGATAAAGACATAAAGAAAGAAAAAGATAAAGGAAAATCTGAAAGTGGAAAAGAAGAAGACAAAAAAAGCAAGAAAGAAAATACAAAGGAAGAAAAGGTGAAAAAGGAAAAAGAGAAGAGAAAAGATGGTGAAAAGGAAGACTCCAAGAAGGAGGAAACTCCAGGAACTCCCAAAAAGAAGGAGACTAAAAAAAAGTTCAAACTTGAGCCACATGATGATCAAATTTTTCTGGATGGAAATGAGGTGAGATTAGATTACTATTAAATTTGATTATAAATAGATATCCAATTTTTCATAGAACATCTTAGAAATTTCTTTCCCTCATTAAGAAAGAATCTACAAAAATATAATCATATATGTAAGTGCATAAAAATTACTATTTGAGAGCCAGGCGTAGTGCTGCATGCCTTTAATCCTAGCACTCGGGAGGCGGATCTTTGTGAGTTGAAGGCCAGCCTGGTCTACAGAGTGAGTTCCAGGACAGCTGGGGCTACAGCTTGAAAAGACCTGTCTTGAAAAGACCAAAAAAAAAAATTTTACTATTTGAAAGAAATCCATTTTTCTAAATGTAGTTCTGTGAAAAGTCATATTTAACTGTGTATGAGTGATTGGAGACCTGACATCGCAGTGCCGTAGTGCAGGTAGCATAACCTAGGGTCATCAGCACAGGCATTAAGTAAGCTCCATGCTGGCCCAGACACCTCTTTCTTTTCTCCTGTGTGACGTGTTCCTTACTGAGGTTGCCTTCTGGTGTGAATGCTTGCCAGCCCTGTATCTACATGGGAAAGAAGAGAAGAGAATGAGAACATATCTCTTCAGCAGGCCAGCTTATGGACAATCTAGGAAGCTGGCAATTTATTTACACTTGGATTCACTAGTCGCATGGTTGTATTTAGCTGAAATAAAGTTTTAGACTTTAATTTGCCCAGCTAAAATGCCGAGTTTTCCTTGTCAAAGAAGAAAAAGAGCAGAGCCGGGCGTGGTGGCGCACGCCTTTAATCCTAGCACTTGGGAGGCAGAGGCAGGCGGATCTCTGTGAGTTCAAGGTCAGCCTGGTCTACAGAGTGAGTTCCAGGACAGCTGGGGCTACAGGGAGACCCTGTCTCGAAAAAGAAAAAGAGCAGAATGATCCATGGGAACGCCTACTGATCTCTGCCTCTCCTACTGCATGTCATCAGACATATCTCTTTAAGGGCTTGAAATTTTCAGAGTTACTAATGATTTGTTTAAGGAAATAGTTTTTATTATGTCTTTTTGTAATGTGCTTTGTGTGGTGATTGCCTTCCATGAAGACCACATAATGTAATTGGTTATAACAAAAATAGTAGCTATATACTGGCTACTGAACTGTTGTAAATTTTAATACATTTTGTTTCTTGATATACCTATACTGAATGTGTGTGTCTGCTGTGTTTGTGTGTGTGTGTGTGTGCGTGTGTGTGTGTGTGAGAGAGAGAGAGAGAGATTGAGATTTTCTTAGGGCTTTATGTTTGATATTCTGGGAAATCTTTCTGTTTTTTTAAGTGTATGCTCTAGGCTCTTTCCAGATGTATCCTTGAAAATCTATGAAGTGGCAGTCTTCAGGTAGAAGGTATCTGTATAAAGTGTCCTTGTATAATTCTGATAATTAAAAACTTGGCTAATAATCACTAAAATAGAAGAGCAAAGGTCTTTCCTAAGAGAAGAGCTCATACACCTTCTATTAAACGTTGAGCATCAGTATGTACCAGACATTCTTTTTTTTTTTTTTTTTTTTTTTTTTTNTTTATTTTTATGTGTATGAATGTATTGTCTGCATGCAGGTCTGCGCACCCGTGTCGTGCGATGCCGCGGAGGTCAGAAGAGGGTCTCAATTCCCCCGGAACTGGAGTTCTCCTGGAACTGGAGTCACAGACGGTTCTCAGCCGCCATGTGGGTGCTGGGGATCGAACCCGGGTCCTCTGCAAGAGCGGTCGGCGCTCTTAACCGCTAGGCCATCCCTCCAGCCCCGTACCAGACATTCTTAAAGTTGCCGAGAATGGCATAGTAAATACAATGAAGCTCTCTTCAGGGAAGCTTTTAAGCTTTACTCTCTTCAGAGAAGCTTTACTTTAAAGACAATAGGCACATAAACATCTGTCTCTATTACATTGTAGTAAGCATCAATGGTGTGAGAACACCAATTAAGTATGCTTACTTTAATCAGGAAGGGTAAGGAGGGTCTGGAGACCCTGAAACTTGACTTGAGTCTTCAAAACCAAGTGGCAGATTGCTCTGAGTACCAGAAAGGAGTTGTAGGTCTATTTTGGAAGGAAGCAGGCTAAATCAAAGCTTGACTGCCATCCCGAAGAGGTTAGTAGTAGTAGTAGTAGTAGTAGTTGTTGTTGTTGTTGTTTTCTATAGGAAGTACCATGTACTCCAGACTTAAAGTTGTGGGATGCTTTTTTTAAAGCATGGATTTTGTTTTTTGTTTTTTTTTTGTTGTTGTTGTTTTTGTTTTTTCTTTAGGTGGTGACTTGAAAAACTAATATTTCTGAATGTAGTTCCCAGGGAAAATTTGGATGGTAACATAGAAGTTGTAGAAGAAACCCAGATGTTAGCAATATAAATAAACCAGAAAACAATAAAGGGTCCTACTCAAAGTAGAAGTGGAAGTAGAACAATACTATTATTTCTAGAAACTGAGAAATAGTACTAAGAATTTCATGGATAATTGAGAATAGTTCTAATCTGAAATAGTAAAGTTTTGTTATAAACTAATAGCCAGCTAAAAGTAAATTAACTTTGGAGCAGTGATTTCTTAGGACTACAAATATTCCACAGAGGAGTGAGCAATGAATTATTGCAGTCGTGGGCTCTTTCCTAGTATTCATCATGCATGATCTTCAATAATTTTTCTTTATATGTTCTCAGTAGGGGAGAAAAGGTAGAGGTGATGCCCCTGGTAGGACCTGGCTGGAGTCTTTCCCAGCTGTGTTCTCAGCCCAGCCTTGTCAGCATTATATTAGGGACAAAAAGGTTAAAGGTTGTTGGTCTTTATAGGTGGAATAAACAGTGATTTGCGCAAATACATGTAAGTATATACAAATTTACTTTTGTCCTTTACAGAATTTAGTTTTCTTAAAGTCATCATTAACTGAGTGAATGGCAAAAAGAACCACTAACACTAAAGGGAAGGTTTTTGCAGTTTTGTTTACCTTACTTGGAAAGTAGTCCTCAGTATGTTACAACATTGAGGACTGCCTTAGAACTAAAATAGAGAAGTAAACTACTTACGAATGTGACCTTAGAACTTTTAAGCACTGAGGTTTCTTGATTCTTCTAGGTTTATGTGTGGATCTATGACCCAGTTCACATTAAAACATTTGTCATGGGATTAATTCTTGGTAAGTAGGAGGATCTGAGTAGTTGTAACAGTGTGATCTAAAACTGAGAGGACAAAATGCAGTGCCACAACAATCATCCCTAAACTTAACCCAAAACAAGTACTGCTTAAAAGCATAAACCTTAAATAAATTTAAAAGTTCTTAAAGGGTTAACAACTGGTAGGAAATAATAAAGGTAGCTCATAGATGAAGAAACATAGTGACCATCAGGAATAATACTTAATCATGCTCCTAGTAAGTGGAGTGCCAGAGATTAGGATTACAGAGCTACAGTCAAAGTCATTTTAAAAAAAGCACTCCAACTATAGTGATATACCCATTATTTTACTTTTATGGCAGGCAGTTTTGCAGTATCTTTCAAATTTTAGGTGCATATATACATTCTTATAGAAATTAGGCAGGGCATGGTGGCACATGCCTTTAATCCTAGCAGAGGCAAAGGCAGGCGGATCTTCATGAGTTCAAGGCCAGCCTGGTCTACATAGTGAGTTCCAGGACAGCTAGGGCTACAGGGAGACCCTGTCTCAAAAAGACAAAAAAAAAAAGAAATTAGAAGTAGCACAAAGTATATATATATTTAAACTTGTTACCTGTTTTAATGCACATATACCATACTACATTTGAAGAAAATTAAATCCGGTCTTAGTGAGGTACACCTTTAATCCCAGCACTCAGGAAGCAGAGACGGGTGGATCTTTGTGAGTTGGAGGCTAGCCTGTGCTACATTGCAAGTTGCAAGCCAGCCAGGGCTATAGAGTGAGACCCTGTCTCAAAAAAAAAAAAAAAAAAACCAGCAAATATCATTTAAATTTGGGGCTACTAATTTCCATTTAAACAAATTGATTATTGTGGATTTTCAGTGTTAATGTTTTTCATTTGTTGCAGTGCCTGGTTTCAAACCCAGGGTCTATCTAACACATGTTCAATAAGATAAGCACTTCACAATTGAGCTACATCTCCAGCCTAGAACTCATTTTGTTATGTAATCATAGTTCTACAAGTGTTTAAGTAGAATTGCACTATTATTGGTTGTTGTAGCTTAAAACTGGAAACCAGTTCATGTCCTTCAGTAGGAGAAGGGTGAAGTGAGTGCAGAATGCACCTAAAGGATCAGGATGTGCTGGAGGAGTGATCTCTATAGCAGACTGAACGAAGGAAATCACAGAAGAACAAGAATTATTACATAAGCTCATTTGCTTAGAAAAAAACATTTTGAAGCCGGGCGTGGTGGCGCATGCCTTTAATCCTAGCACTTGGGAGGCAGAGGCAGGTGAATCTCTGTGAGTTCAAGGCCAGACAGCTGTAGCTACAAGGAGACCCTGTCTCAAAAAGACAAAATAATAATAAATTTTTTGTAGCCTACTTTTTTATAAGGAGTTTTGGAAATACAGATAATCTTAATAAGTGTTTAACTCTGAACATTGGAGCAAAAAACTTGATGGTGAAGACAATCTTCACACCTTTTGGTATGGATTTTTCTTTTAAAATATGGGTATTGAACTTGCATGTTTATTTCTCTTAAGTTATGGGCAGGGGTGAATGAGAAGGAGTAAACAAATAGAAAAATATTGGACACTAGTTATATATTTGATTAGTTAATAGGATATCATAGGATTGCATTTTGAATAACTTTGATGATGTGAATTGAAACTGAGTTAAACCCAAGTAGCTAATGCTGTTGATTACGTAACAATGTGGTAATCACTTTGTTGTAAATAACTTTACATTGTCTCATTTCATCCTCCTAATGGTGAAGAGATAGGAGTAGGTACCTATTAAATAAAAGTTAACTTACCTTTGAAAGGGTTATCTACATGGTAGAATTTGAATCTGTTCTTAACCCTGATAACTAGGCTTCTCATTTCTTAAAATTTGTATGGAGCCCCGCTGTACTTGCAGAAAAACTGGAGATGCAGTTTCCCTAGACAGTTTCTCTAACTGCCAAAAGAAGGAAAGGAAAGGATAAGCAAGGAGGGAAGGGGAGAGGAGGGAAGGGGAAAGAGGAGGGGGGGAGGAAAGGAAAGGAACTCTCAAATCTATATTATGATCACAAGGAAAGGGAAAGGGAAAGGGAAAGGGAAAGGGAAAGGGAAGGGAAAGGAAAGGAAAGGAGAAAGAGAAAAGGAGGAGAAAGGAAAGGAAAGAAAAAAGGAAAGGAAAGAGGAGGAGAAAGGAAAGGAAAAAGGATCCCTCAAATCTATATTATGATCACCGCGTGAGATTTTAAGTCTGTGGGTACGAAAGGTCCAGCCAAGCATCCCCAGGAATTTGGGGAGAAGGGGTTGTTTTGTTTCTATAAGCTCATCTGCTCAACAGACAGATCTAATAATCAAAAAATCATCCAGATACAGCTTGAAAGTGTCAGTAATGGTGATTTAAGGATTAGTTTTTAATTTCTAAATAGTACTTTTTTCACAATTAAATTAATAGAGACTAAAAACTCTTCTAAGAGTGGGATAAAATGTTAGGTTGAATAATGTGAAAATTCTAATAATTGATTATTCTTATACAAATGTCAAAGTTTTTTGCTTCAGATACTCATCAGAGTTTTCCCCTAAAAATATGTTCACTGTTACTACAACCCACCCATTTAAATTATTTTCTAACAGTTAATCTGTATAACTTGCCATTTCTTGTTCCAGTGATTGCAGTAATAGCAGCCACCCTCTTCCCTCTCTGGCCAGCGGAAATGAGAGTAGGTGTCTATTATCTCAGTGTGGGCGCAGGCTGCTTTGTGGCCAGCATTCTTCTCCTGGCTATTGGTGAGTATTAGTAGTAGTATTGCTGATTTTGGTGTAAGGTGAGAGTTGAATAGTTGGACTGTTATCTGGAGGTTTGATGAAGCTGTATGGCAAAATTAATATAGGTCAAACTCAAATTAGACCAGATTATATTGACTCTGATCTGAAATAATATCTTTTCAGATTTTTATTTTATATTATTACATTTGATAATCATAATTGTGCATATTGTAGGGTACAATTTGATGTTTCAATATATATGCAGTGGAGTGATTAAATATGTTAATGTGTCTATCACCTTGCTAAGCTATCATTTTTTATGATGAGACATTTGAAATTTACCCTCTTCATTATTTTGAAATACACATTATTATATTTTAATCTGCATATAAGTACTTATTATTTATTATTTATTAATTAGCCATAGTATTTATTTTTGTAGTAATTATTTATTAGAAGCATATTTTATATTTGACATAAGGTAAATGTAAATTGCATTAAACATTTCAGTTCTATTCATATATTTATTATTTTGTTCTTTTTATTTTTTGGTCTTTTTGAGACAGGGTCTCCCTGTAGCCCCAGCTGGCCTGGAAGAACTCACTCTGTAGACCAGGCTGGCCTTGAACTCACAGAGATCCGCCTGCCTCTGCCTCCCTAGTGCTGGGATTAGAGGCATGCGCCACCATACCTGGCACATGTTTATTAATAAGTGGTTCTAAACAGTGTATTTTTCACTTTAGGGAAAGTAGTATAATTTTCACTTGGACATCAACATAAATTCTAGATATATTAGAAAATGAAATGACTTAAAAACAAAGCAGGAAAACATTAAATGTTTTTTAACATTCTGAACTGTTGGAATCTTTCATACATAAAAACGCAGTATAAAAATAATTTTAATGAGTTTAGTAGAACCCGGGCATGGTGGTGCAATCCCAGCACGTGGGAGGCAGAGCCAGGCCTGCCTCCCTTTGTGAGTTCAAGGCCAGCCTGGTCTACATAGTGAATTCTAAGACAGCTGGGGCTACAGGGAGACCCTTTCTCAAAAAAAAAAGGGGGCAGGGGCGGAGGTTTAGTAGATTGAGATCATACTAGAATTCAAACAGCCCTTTTGATAGCAAATAAAATTAAGAACAATGAAACACAACATAAAAGATTAAATTTTTTAAAATTTCTACTCATAGAGGACCTCAATATTAAATATAGCAGAAAACACGAACACTCTTTCATCATTTAGAGTGGTTTGTTTGTTTGTTTGTTTGTTTGTTTATGTGTATGAATGTACTGTCTGCATGTAGGTTTGTGCACCCGTGTCATGCAAAGCCATGGACGTCAGAAGAGGGTGTTGGATTCCCCTGGAACTGGAGTTAAAGACAGTTCTCAGCCGCCATGTGGGTGCTGGGGATCGAACCCGGATCCTCGGCAAGAGCAGTCGGCGCTCTTAAGTGCTAGGCCATCTCTCCAGCCCCTCTAGAGAAGAGTGTTTTAAAAGCCACACAAGTGATTAGTACTTTATGAAAATGTTCATCATGGTGCTGGAGAGATGACTCAGCAGTTAAGAGCAGTAGCTGTTATTCCAGAGAACCTAGGTTCTATTCCCAGCACCCACCTGGCGGCTAACTCTAGTTCTAGACGATCTGACAGTCTTTTCAGGGCTTCATGGGCATTACACAACATAGGTGCGCTTATATACATTCAGACAATACATTCATACAGATAAAATACAAATAAACAAAAAAAATGCTCATCACTGGTAAACAGTAAATTAAGGTGAGACTTTTTTTCCTATTAATTAGGAATACTTTGTTTTAAAATGTTACTATTCAAACTCCAGGGAGAATGTACTAGAAGTAAATGTACCCACATGAGAGTAGTGGTGATGATTATGATTTTTATGTTTTTATTTCTACTTCTCTGTGTTTTTCCACAAACAGCATGTTATACTTAATCAGGGACAAATAACAAATATTACTTAAAATTGGGGGCTGAAGAAAGAGATGGTTTAGTGGTTAAGAATACTTGCTGTGCGTGGCGCACGCCTTTAATCCTAGCACTCAGGAGGCTGAGGCAGGCGGATCTCTGTGAGTTCAAGGCCAGCCTGGTCTACAGAGTGAGTTCCAGGACAGCTGGGGCTACAGGGAGACCCTGTCTCGAAAAGACAAAAAAAAACCGAATACTTGCTGCTCTTGTAGCAGCACCCATATGGTGGCTCACATATTCTTGTTGCTATATTTTTAATTAAACTAGTATTGGTATTAAGATTTAAGTTTTTATTTCTTGAATTTTTTAAATCTTCAAGATTCCTATGTATTTAAATATCCATTATAGATCAATTTAAGTGTAAAAAAAAAAAAACATTATAAACCTGCATCTCCAGATATTCCTTTTTTTTTTTTTTTTTTTAAGACAGGTCTCAGGCTAGCCAAGAATGATCTTTAACTCTGATCCTCCTGCCTCTATCCCAGTTGTTGCTATTACAGGCATACACCACAATGCCCAGTTTTATGTGGTGCTGGGGATCCAGCTCAGGGTGTTATACATGCTGGGCAGCACTCTACCAAGTGAACTACATCCCAGACCCCAGAATATTATTTCAGATAGTTTTGATCTATAATCCACTTAAAAATCCCATGATGTAGAATTGTTCAAGCTCATTTTTAGTGTTTTTTAATATACGTGGTAATATCACAACTTAAAATAAGACTTGGGACATTTTTCTAAAATGTCATTTTTACTGTAGGAATGGTAGGACAGTACATGTCAGTTTTTCTGTGATTCTTCCCTTTTTCTCTTCCTGGTAATCATTTGTCAGAGAAAAAGTGTAGAATTTAGAATTCTGATGTACCCAGTTTGTACATGGTAACAATTTCTATATTACTTTTCTTGTCTTTTCAACTCTATAAATACTGTAACGTCGTAATTGTATTTACAGAAAAAATGTCCTGCCTCCTCACAAGTTGTTCATTAGCTCTTTTGTCAGTGGAATTTATTTGCAAATCATAATTTCAAACATATTTGCCTATCTAGACATGCTGGTACATGTCTTTAATCTCAGCACTTGGGAGGCAGAGGCAAGCCAGTCTCTTGAGTTCAAGGCCAGCCTGGTGTACATAGGGAGTTCCAGGTCAGCTGGGGCTATAGCAAGGTCGTATCTCAAAAAAGACCCCCCCCAAAAAATTATCATAATTGGTTTCCCTAGAACATTAGTATAATCATTATGACATTTTAAAAAGTCACTTACCGGGCTGGAGAGATAGCCTAGCGGTTAAGAGCACCGGCTGCTTTTGCAAAGGACCCGGGTTCGATCTCCAGCACCCACATGGCGGCTAAGAGCCGTCTGTAACTCCAATTCCAGGAGAACTCCAGTTCCAGGGGAATCCGAGACCCTCTTCTCACCTCTGCGGCATTGCACAACACGGGTGCACAGACCTGCATGCAGACAGTACATTCATACACATACAAAAATAAAATTAAATAAAAAAAAATTTTTTTAATGTTTAAAAAAAAAAGTAACTTATCACTGGGCATGGTGGTGTAGGCCTTTAATCCCAGCACTTGGGAAGCAGAGGCAGGCAGAGCCCTGTGAGTTCAAGGCCAGCCTGGTCTGTATAGCAAGTTTAGGTCAGTGGGGCTACAGGGAGACCCTGTCTCAAAAGAAATCACTTACCTCCACATAATTGGTAAATTAATAGAAAACTATCTGAAATATTGAAATTTGTGATAATTTACTAATTTAAATCCCATATCTCAGTATTTCATGGTTCTGTCATATTCTAAGAGTGACCTCAGCTGGTCATGGTTATGAACACCTATGATCTCAGCTATTTGGAAGGCTGAAGCAGGAAGATGGGGAGCCTCGTCCAGTTTGAGGCCAGCATAAATTATAGTAAGCCAAAGGCCTTCCTAGACAACTTGGCCTGTCTGAAGATCAAATTTTAAAGAGTTGAAGATAGAGCTCAATGGTAGCACATTGCCTAGCCATGTGTTTAAGGAGTCTTGTTAAGCATTTTGTGTTGTAATTTGGGGGAGGGGGAGTGTTTCTTTTAAGTTTTTGAGTCAGGGTCCCTATTTACCCAGGCTGGCCTTGAATTCATGATCCTCTCACCTCAGCCTCCAAAGTGCTAGGAATGTACCACTGTGCCTAGATTATATTGTTTTTTAATACTGAGGCAATAGGTACTTAAATAAGCAAAAATTACCTGATTACCTAATTGACAAAAAAATATAGAAACTTGCTAATGCCTGGATTCTTTTTCAGTGGCTAAGCTATGTTTTAGACAGTTAGATCCACAATACATGTAAGGGTCCAACAGAAACGTTTTCATTTATCTTAAAATCAGAAATAATGTATATATTTTGGTATAGCAGTATATCTGTATAACATATTTGTATTTATACCATAATGTATATTAACTATGATTTTAGTCTTTCTTAATAGAGGAAGACAAAAGTATATGGGGACTAGGAAGTCACGCACAGCCTGCATTGTGCTGCTTCACCTGCTTTTCTTAAAATGCCCCCATCCCTTATATTTTCTTCCTTACACTGTGATCTTGTGAATGCTTAAACTTCCAACTGACTGCTGTTTATTGAAGTATGACATCACAAAATGCATAAATCAAGGGTATGTCCATGAAGCAGCAGCCAGATGAAAAGTGAAGTTCTTTTAGACCACTTGTGCCTCTGAGTTCAGAAGACTCTGCTCTTAGAATACTGTCATAGCTGCTAAGCTAGTCATATTTAAAATGTTTGTATTTGAAGTGCATAAAATATGCAGATAAAGCTAAATATTTTCCCAATTTCTTATTAACAGATTCTCCCTGTAGTTAACCAGTGCTTAAAGTATTCAGTAGAGAAACTTTTCTCCCCACAGCTCGCTGCATTCTGTTCCTCATCATTTGGCTGATAACTGGAGGAAGGCACCACTTTTGGTTCTTGCCAAACCTGACTGCTGATGTGGGCTTCATTGACTCCTTCAGGCCTCTGTACACACATGAATACAAAGGACCAAAAACAGACTTAAAGAAAGATGAGAAATCTGAAGCCAAAAAACAGCAGAAGTCCGACAGTGAGGAAAAGTCAGATAGTGAGAAAAAGGAGGATGAAGAAGGGAAAGCGGGCCCGGGAAATCCTGGAGCAGAAGGCTCGTGTGGGGAACGGCATTCAGACACAGACAGCGACAGGAGGGAAGACGACCGGTCCCAACACAGTAGCGGAAATGGGAATGATTTTGAAATGATCACAAAGGAAGAACTGGAACAGCAAACAGATGGGGATTGTGATGAGGAGGAAGATGATAAAGATGGAGAAATGCCTAAATCTGCACATGAAAAATTATAATCTGACTAATTTGGGGACTGAATTAAGTGCAAAAGGTTGGATTTTCTATGTTGACTGATCATTATAATGTACACATGGCATTTGTAGCGTTCTTTAAATCCATTTTCTGAAATGTATTTGACATCTAGTTACAGTCAGCCCTTTGTTTTATAGAATATTGGTACTGTTACTGGTACAGTCTAAAGCCATTAATAAGTTTTATCCATTTGATAATTTTACAGTTAAGTAGGCCTCATTTTGATAGTCATCAGAAATACATTGTCCAAAAAGACATTTAGATTAAGGGCATTTTTGATAGTTATATGGCTTTTTACTGTTAGTCTAATCAAAATAACTAAAGAGACTACTGCATTTCAGATTATGCATAGTTAAATAGCCATTTCACAGTTTCTTTAGGATGAAATTGTTCTTGATAGTTATGCTTTTATTTTTCTTTATAAAATTGTACCCGGAAATTCCTTTTAAGATTTTGAGGTAGCAGGGATCAAGGACATTTTGTGGAAACAAACTAAGTAACAGTGCAGCAACACTTAATTTAGCTACAAATTCTCCTTTTCCAGTTTAGGAAATCCAAACTGAATTGTGCATTGGATTCAGAGAAAGGCGGTCCTGTCCATCAGAAAGTGAGCAGCATTGAGCAGATGCTGCGGGCTCTTCCTTCTTCCCATCTCCTTACCATAACATACAGTGTATTCTGTACATAATTGACAAATAAAACATTTTATTTTAATTGTTACTTATTATTTAGACATTTCTCAACACTTAAATTTGTAAAATGAAGACCATTTCAGGGTATTTTTTTAGAGATGGAAGTTTCAGCAGCCTGCAGAGCATTGTGGGCTTTCTGCAGCAGCCTGCAGAGCATTGTGGGCTTTCTGCAGCAGCCTGCAGAGCATTGTGGGCTTTCTGCAGCAGCCTGCAGAGCATTGTGGGCTTTCTGCAGCAGCTTCGGTTTTGTGCCAACATTCCATGTATTTGAATACGAGTAAAACTGATCCTTATCTGCAAGAGCAGACTTAAAGTAGCTTTGTATGCCTTAATGTTCATTTTGATTTATTTTAAATCTTTACATTTAAAAATGGGGATTTGTGTTTATCAGACCAGGAGGCACTACTGTGAACGACAATTTGCTGTTCTAAAATACCAATTTAAAATAAAGGATATAAAAGAAAAACATAGAAAACCATTGGACTTTAATTGCTTCTAGTTTTACCATTTGATTTTATATTTTTCACACCTTAGTTACAAATCTCAGAAAGATCTTGTGTATTTATTAGTATCCTTGGAGTTAGACTTAGAAACTGATAGTGAAGGTTATATAATTTTCCTTCAGTCACAGAACTGCTTTATAGTTGAATAGGTAGTCAAAAATGTCAGTTTATTTTTCTTTACACTGTTTCCCATCTGAGTATTTGACTAAAGATGACCTCTAATTATGGTACAATGCATTTTCTGTATAGTGACACATCTTACCAAACACAGCTTGAACTTTATAGTATTCTCTGTAGTGGACAGAAATGTGGCTGTTTGATCTTAATGCAACGCTCTCAAGGCTGCAATCATTTTAAATGAGTTTAGCAAATGTTCATTGATTTCAGTGCCTGGGTCTTTTCCCTTCGCATCTGCAGAGCTCTGCCGCTTCATTTTTACAGTAATGAAAAGTATAATTAATAGCTTCTGAGCTTCTTAGTCACCAGTAACATGAATACATATTTGGGGCTATGAAAATGGTTCCAAAATGTTTTATGAAAGTAAAACTGCTTCTTTTTAACCCTTCACTACTGTGGTGCCCAGGCACTGTTATATTTATCTGAAAGTTCTTTATATGTACTGTCTAGTCACAACAATGTGGAGCAGCACAACAGACTACAAAGTCAGCTTCTTATTGATATGTGTGGATTCTTACAGAATGTTAGTAACAATTTTTATGAATATTTAATGATCCCTGGGGGGAAATACTCTTACTATAGTTAGAATGTGAGTTAGAAATTTCAGGTTAGTTTCTATTGTTGTACTCGTCAAGGTTGAACACTTTAAACAAAAAATCAAAATGTTTCCTCTGTTAAAAGTCTTCAAAATAGGTGGTGTCTTTGTTGGCTAACATTAAATATCCTTGTGTCAGAGCATGGAGAATTGTTTACAATAAGCCAATAGAGTGGTGATTGAAAAGGGGGGGAGGGTTGTTATGCTGCTGTAAGTAGAAGTACAAAGCTTTTGAGTAATGTAGGATTTACAACTATGTGGAGTGTGTATACATGGGCCTGACCAATGCAGGACTGAATTAACCAGGGACTGTCCAGATGGTAAGAGCAGTGCACATGTGCATGTTCTTAAAGTCAACATATGAAATAGGGTGCTTTTCCTTTTCCCTCCCACTGAATTCTTTAATTTTTAAATTATAAGGCCTTCTAGAGAATGTTAATTTCAATGAATACTATTCAGAAAGTAATAAATTTTAATATATTAAATTGAAATTATGCTCTGGTGATGGATTTTGGTGTTTTCTCCCTCTGTCTGGTTTTATATCATCAGTATCAATGCTGACTAGAAAAAATGGTGTCTTTTGTAAATTGAATGTTCCTTTTTAAAACCTTTAGGAGTTGGAAAAGTGTGTACAGGTGTGTTCTGTGAGGTCTCTAGAACACTGGATTAGGAAACACTGAATTATCACTTCTAAGGGAAACAGGGCTAGGTTTCTGCAGGCCTCTGTTCACAGCATTTAATCAAGCAGTATGTCAACTTGCTTTAGCTGTCAGTGGCTTTTTTTTGTTTTTTTTTTTTTAGCTGTCTGTGTTTTAAAGACATTTTCTTGTATATCATTGACTCCTTAACATTAAGCTCATGTCTACAGAACTAGAGTTCATGCCTAAACGAAGCTTTTCTAGCACATTTGCTTCCTAAGTCACATCACTGCTTTTTTACCTTTAGGGAACATGAGACAACACACTGACACTATCCTTAGTGCCCATTTTAAAAGCAGCAACCAAAGCAAAAAAGTGAATCACCGACTGACGTTAAGTTGAGCAAAAGGGTCTGTCACTTGCAATAGGAGATCTGAATTAAGAAGTTTCCCTTGAACTCAGCTAAGACGTGTGCACTGGGCACATCAGGTTCTTTGCAGCTCAGCACATGGCCATAAAAGCACTGCAGGAATTTTTGGCAGTTTCATAATGGAACCCAAAAATAGCATTACAAAATATGATTGACTGCATTTATAAAGTTGTGGTGTTTGACATACAGAATAGGATTTATTGATGAATCATGCTCTAGTATTTGAGTAACATTTTAAGTATTCACTCTACCTAAAAGTAAAACGTTCCCAATTGTATAGTTGATCATTTGCATTTACTCTGTTACAGCAGTATTTCAGGTCTGTGTTCATTGATTCAGTAGTACTAAGCACCTACCCTGTGTCAGTGTGATGAGTGCTATGGCAGAGATTTGCCATGTGTGCTGGACATCTCTTACCTTGGCCCCACTTAATCACCTGCTTCTTGAGTCCGACCTGCATGGAGATTAGCAGTGGGCAAGTGTGGCCCAGGAGTGTCCTGGCCAGAGATTAGATGATGTTCTGTGTGTCTACTCTGGGGGCTCACCTTTACCCCCACAGTGAGGTTGCCTCAGCTGTCACATGTCTCGGATTATCCAGGATTTCCCTCCCTGCTCTTGAGTGACTAATACATACACTCCACTCATCAGCCAGGATGATATCCATTCTGCTGCCTGCTGTGGTTTCTAAAGCCACAGTGCGTCCTCTTTATGTCCCCTCCCCATTCCCACATTCTGCAGAATTGTATGGTATCCTCAGACTACCAGGGTAAGGACCATTTTTCTGTTGGAACTAGGAGCAATAAACCACTGAGAAGTATTGGGTTGTCTTGTTTCTTGGACCTGACACCTTGAAAGGAACCCATCGACTTAAAGTTGTCCTGTGCTTTTGGAAAGTGAGACGCTCTTCTAATGGATATCTCTAGGGGACTCTGCAAGGAGTTTAGTTTTCATTGACCTCCCTCAGCAAGCTCTTAAACTGATTTCTGTAGCACTTGGAAGTTTTTGAGTAGCTAGAAGATGCATTTATTTGAACCTAGCCAAGAGTCTCTCTGAAACTTTTAGTCAGGTAGCTTATGGTGGTTTGAATGAGAATGTCCCTCATGGGCTCCAAGTATTTGGACTTCTGTCCCCAGTTGGTGGTGCTGTTTTGGGAGATCTTAGAAGGTGTGGCCATGCTGGAGGAAGCTTGTCACTGAGGGGCGGGCTTAGAGAGTTCTTAAGCCTTGTCAATGTCTAGTCTCTGTCTACTTCCTGTGCCTGTTGGAAGATGGGAACCTCTGCTTTCTGCTCCTGCTCAGGAGCCTCCTGCCACCTGCCATCCTGGACTCTTAATTCCCCAGGAACCATAAGCTCAGATAAACTTTTTTTTTTTTGTCTTGTTCCAGGACAACAGGGTCTCCCTGTAGCCCCAGCTGTCCTGGAACTCGCCCTGTAGACCAGGCTGGCCTTGAACTCACAAAGATCCCCCTGCCTCTGCCTCCCAAGTGCTAGGATTAAAGGCGTGCGCCACCACGCCCAGCTCAAATAAACTTCTTTTTATAAGTTCTCTTGGTCCTGGTAGTTCTGTCTCAGCAACAGAAAAGTGACTAATACATGGCTTTTCTACCCAGCCATTTCAACATGGAAGCACACTCAAGTTTGATATTTTACAATTGGGGGAGGGGTGCAAAAAAAATCCCCTATGATCTCTATTTTTTTATGTATTTTTTATTTGTGTATGACACATTTGCCATGTGTGTGAGTACCACTGGAGGCAAGAACAGGGTTTCAGATCCCCTGGAGCTGCACTTATAGGCAGTTGTGAGCTGCCCAACATGCGTGGTGGAAACCAAACTCAGGTCCTGTGGAACAACAGCAAACTCTTAACCACTGTCTCTCTAGCTCCTGTCTCTGTGTGTGTGTGTGTGTGTGTGTGTGTGTGTGTGTGTGTGTGTGTGTGTGTGTGTAGTTTGTTCTGAAAGAGGGTCTCCCTGTAGCCTCAGCTGGCCTGGAACTATGTAGACCAGGGTGGCCTCAGTCTCACAGAGTTCTTCCTGCCTCTGTCCCCTGTAGCCCCAGCTGGCCTGGAACTCACTCTGTAGACCAGACTGGCCTGGAACTCACAGAGATCCCCCTGCCTCTGCTTCCCAAGTGCTAGGATTTAAGGCATGCACCACCATGCCCCACTGTAATCTCTATTCTTAAAGATGCTAAAGGAGAAGGCAGGATGTTTTTTCTGGACTCAAATCATCACTTTGTCCTCGATTCATTTTAAGGGAATGCCTAGACTTCACTTTTTTTATGCCATGGGCCTTATCTCAGTATAAAATTCTTGTTTTAATTTATTTATGTATACTATGTTTCATGTGGCCCAGGCTGACTTCGAACTCTATGTAGCCAACAAGTAACCTTAAACTCCTGATCTGAATGCTAGGATTACAGGCATGAACCACCATGCTCACCTTTTTTTGCAGTTCTGGGGATGGAACTTGGGGTTCTGTGTGTGCTAGGCAAGCACTCCACCAACTGAGCAGCTCCCCAGCCCAGAACATGATTTTCTGTTTCGGGTGTCGGTTGTTGTCTTTCAGTGTTAAGTGTGCTAGGTAAGTTTTCTGGTGATGTTTTTCTTTTTTTTAAGTACTTTATTTTTTATGTGTATGAATGTACTGTCTGCATGGAGGTTTGTGCACCTGTGTTGTGCAATGCCTTGGAGGTCAGAAGAAGGTGTCAGATACCCCTGGAACTGGAGTTAAAGACGGTTCTCAGCTGCCATGTGGGTGCTGGGGATCGAACCCAGGTCCTCTGCAAGAGCGATCTGCACTCTTAACCACTAGGCCATCTCTCCAGCCCCTGGTGATGTTTTTCAGTGCATGACATTACATAGATGTATGAGCAGTCAAAATACTGCATTCTGATAGAGAATCTAAATATAGAACATGGGAGTAGCATGGACTATGTTGAGATAGATCTGTGGCAACTGCAGTGGTGGGAAAATCCTTGACCACTTGGACAAAGTTACACTGCTACTAATATAACAAATCACCTGTGTTCATAACTGAAGGAAACACTGTTTCCGTTATTGTCTAGGAAATAAGTTCTTCTCATCCACCTGAAGGTACCCCTCAGGTCTCCTCAAATCAGGTATTAGTCTGGATAAGAACTACTGACTGATCACCTCTACCAGTGTTTGCTTTCAAAAGCCAATTTCCATTCAAATCCCAATGACACTTTAACCCAATTTAATCCTCAATATTTGTATCGATGTCCACTTTACTCACACAAGTGATCAACTTTGTGTATGTGTAAAGTTTTGTTTAAACTAGATTATATCTTTTAGTGATTTTTTTTTTTTCTCTTTTTGAGACAGGGTCTCAATGTAGTCCCAGCTAGCCTGGAACTCGCTATGTAGACTATGCAAGGCCTTGAACTCAAGAGATCTGCCTTTCTGCCTCTGCCTCTGCTGCCCCTCCCCCTGCCCCTGCCCCTCTGCCCCTCTGCCCCTCTCTACCCCTCTCTGCCCCTCTCTGCCTGTTCTAGTTTGTCTTCCATTGCTGTGACAAAACACTCTGACCAACACCAACTTGGGGAAGAAAGGGTTTATTCAGCTTACATCTCCTGGGTCACAGTTCATCACTCAGGGAGCCCAAGCCAGGAACTCAGGGCAGGAACCTGGAGGCAGGAGCTGAAGCACAGGCCATGGAGGAATGCTGTTCACTGGCTTGCTCCCCTGGCTCATGCCCAGCCTGCCTTCTTATATGGTACACACCAACCTGCCCAGGGTGGCACCACTCATTGTAGCTGGGCCCTCCCACACTGGTCAACAATCAAGACAATACTCCACAGACGTGGCCACAGGACAGTCCAATGGAGCCAATAGCCCAATTGAGGCTCCCTCAACCCAGGTGTGTTAAGTTGACACTAAAGCTATCCAGCACACTGCCCCTCTGCCCCTCTGCCCCTCTGCCTCTGCCTCTCTTCCTCTCTGCCTCTGCCTCCTCTGCCCCTACCCCTGCCCCTGCCTCCTGAGTGCTGGGATTAAAGGCATGTACCACTATGCCCGGCTCTGTTTTCTTTATTTTATGTGTATGAGTATTATACCCGCATGTATGTAAGGGCACCCATCTTTCGCAATACCCACAAACAGAAGAGGGCATCAGATCCCTGGAACTGGAGTTATGGACAGTTGCTAGTTGCCATGTGAGTGCGGGGATTCAAATCCTGTTCTGCAAGAACAGCCAGTGCTCTTAACCACTGAGCCATCTCTCCAGCCCCAATAGTGATTTTCTTACAGCAACTTTTTTGGGGGGGGCGGGTATTTTTGATACAGGGTCTCCCTTTAGTCCCAGCTGGCCTGGAGCTCACTCTGTAGACCAGGCTGGCCTTGAACTCAGAGAGATTCATCTGCCTCTGCTTCCCAAGTGCTAGGATTAAAGGTGTGCACCACCACACCCGGCACAGCAACATTTTTTAAGTGGGAGAAGCAGTTCAGGCTCTTACTCATACCGAGATGAATTTTCACTCAACAACCATCCATGGAGCAATAACCGTGTGCCAAGCATTGTGTAATGACAGAACTCAAGGAACCAGTTCAATAAGAGAGGCAAGTACTCAAACAGTTGCAAAAGAGTCTTGCGTAGTGTGACAGGTCAGTGTGGTCACAGAATGTTCAGCTCAGACTGGGAACGTCTGGAAAGGCCTCTCACGGTCTGATCATCCAGGTCAGCAAGAGAGAAAATGCAGCAAGATGTGCAAAACAAGAAACTGAGCCTGGCCCACCCCTGGAACAGAAAATGGTTCCCTGCAGCCGGAAGTAGCAGCACAACTCACTACCTGCTGTCCTTCCTTTGGAAGCGCACCCCACCTTGTGCAGCGGTCCTCACTCCCAAACCAAGCCTCTCACTTCCTCAGGAAGTTCTAAGGACAATGTGGACCTTAAGATGCCAGTGGCTCTGTCGCCTCTCTGAACGAACCCAGTCCAGAATAAAACTAGCATGAAGCAAGCAAGAGAAATAGGAAGACCAAGTGGCCTGAATGCTGACTTTGAATTTCTAATTTTGGTTCATTTTTGCTTAAGTTACTTTGAAGTTTCTTCCATTTGGAATGAAAAGATAACTTGTATATACAGTGTTAAGTATAAACAGGGACACCTAAATGTCTTTGGAGAATATTGATTTAAAGAAAGAGACTCCATCAAATTTATATCATAGACGTGTAGGTAAGATGGAAATTGGCCTGGCCAGGGGCAAGGCAAGTTGTTTTGATTGTTTTGGTTTTAGACATGGTTTTGTTATCTAGCCCTGTCCTTCCTTATAAGTCACAATCCTGTCTCCCATGTGCTAGAATTGATTGTGGACATTGAGTGAATCTTGGAAAGAAAATGATACTGATTTTAGTGATCATTAAATTAATTTTTAAAATACTATTACAGAAAATATTTATGGGGCTGGAGAGATAGCCTAGCGGCTAAGAGCACCGACTGCTCTTGCAGAGGACCCGGGTTTGATTCCCAGCACCCACATGGCGGCTGAGAACTGTCTTTAACTCCAGTTCCAGGGGAATCCGAGACCCTCTTCTGACCTCCGCGGCATTGCACGACACTGGTGCACAAACCTACATGCAGACAGTACATTAATACACATAGAAAAATAAATAAAATTTAAAAAAAGAAAATATTTGTAATAAACAGAAAATAGTTTCTATATCTTCCAGAGACAACCATTCATACATTCTGTTATACCTATGTGTACAAGTGTGTGTACACTGGAGTGGGACAATATATAAACAAATAAGACCATAGCATGTTTACTACAGTACATTAATACACATAGAAAAATAAATAAAATTTAAAAAAAGAAAATATTTGTAATAAACAGAAAATAGTTTCTATATCTTCCAGAGACAACCATTCATACATTCTGTTATACCTATGTGTACAAGTGTGTGTACACTGGAGTGGGACAATATATAAACAAATAAGACCATAGCATGTGTACTTCAGTTTTAGAATACCGAGATATTAATGATCTGGAAAAAGAATATATGTAAAACCAGAAAAAGAAACCATTGACCAACATTGACTGCTGGGATGAGACTCTGCTCTACTTGAGCACTAGGTGGTCTGATGCCCACTGTCCCAACTACTTCTTTGAGGCCAGGATAAACAACTACCTCTTTGAGGCCAGGATAAACAGATAGCCTGCTCGCCAAAGTGAGATCCCATACCCTAAGGCTTTCCTTTGAAGTACTGGGTAGAGAAAAGGTCACACCTCCTACTTAGCAATACACACCTAGACTGTTCATTACCCTGGTAGGAGCCATGATGCCTCTCACCTCCCTGGCTCTCCTGCACAACCTCACCCCACCCCCATTTCCACCCCAGAACACAGTCCAATCTGTATCTGCTTGTTGCCAATAAAACTGAGTTATTCCCTCAGAATCCCTCCCTTCGGTTCCTTCACTGACCTGCCTTGGGCTCACCCCCACCCCACCGCCTTCCTGGCTCTCACCTGAGCCTCGGCAACCATGCTGAGGAATGAATGGTCCACTTCTGGCAACAGAGAGAAAGAAACAGCGACAATTGACCAGCACTTTTTATAAAGCATATTTCTGCTCCCTAACTTCAAGTTCTAAAATATGAGATCAAATTAACTTTAGAATAAATATATGCCAGTTATATACTATAGACTACATAATATTACAGTATGTTTGCTAATCAACATAAAGAAATTTATAAAGTAACATGATTAACACCATATATACGGTTTACTGTTATGGCACATTGCACTTCAAAGAAAATAAAAATCAGTAATAAACATGAATTTACAACTGATTATAAGAGCACTTGTATAGAAACTTGTCTTCATTGACAGACTTCGTGGTTGTGAAATGTTGTTGGGTGTTATGCAAAGCCAACTTTGTCTCTGTCTCTACTTTCTAGTTGCAAATATTCTGCAAGGTCTACAAAATGGTAAAATATTAACTAGTGATTTGCTTTCTGACACTTTCCTACACGTGGATTTTGTACCTTGCTCACCTTTGCCCCATCACCTTCCTTAGTAACTTTTGTCAGTTTGACTAAGAGCTTGTCAGTCTTGGAGCTGGAGAGATGGCTCGGGGTAAGAGCACTGACTACTCTTGGAGAGGACCCACATGGCAGCTAACAACCATCTGTAACTCTACTTACAGGGGAATCCAATGCCCTCTTTTGACCTCCACAGGAGTTGCATGACATGAGTGCACTTACATAAATGTAGACAATACACTCATATACATAAAATAAAAATAAGATATTTTAGAAAATTTGTCAGTCTTTTTTTCTTTCAAAGAATTAACTCTGTTTCATTGATTTCTTGTATTTTTAAAAGTGTCTATTTAATTAATTTGTGTCCAGATCTTTATCATTTCTATCTACTGCTGTTAGGTTTGGCTTGTTCTTCTTTTTCTAAGCTGTCCAAATACATCATTAAGTTATTTATTTTGGATCTCTCTGCTCTTGTTTTTTATTTTTTTTTAGCATTTTTAAAATTTATTATTTTTTATGTGTGTGAGTGTACTGTCTGCATGTAGGTTGGTGCACCTGTGTCGTGCAATTCCATGGAGGTCAGAAGAGGGTGTCGGATTCCCCTGGAAATGGAGTTGAAGATGGTTCTTAGCCACCCTGTGGGTGCTGGGAATCGAACCTGGGTTCTCCGCAAGAGCAGTCAGTGTACTTAACCACTGAGCCATCTCTCCAGCCCCCCCCCTCTGCTCTTTTAATGTCACTACACATAGCTGTCTATTAGCTTTTCCCATAGGCCTACATCAGCTGTATCCCAAAGGTTCTGGTAAGTTGTGCTTTGCTTTCACTTCATTCTAGGAACTTTTTAACTTTCTTCCTGGTTTCTTCAATAATCGACTAATCATTCAAAAGTACATTGGTCAGTTTTAAGTATTTGTGTATTTTCTGTTGCTATTGTTTCTAATTTTTTAAATTTAATGTTTTATATACTTTTTGTATAAAATTATGTTACAAATCAAATCTAGACCCATGTCCCCCTCCCTATCCCCCCAACCCGCCAGAGCTCATGCATTCTGCCAAACATGTTTTTCATCTTTTTCTCAGTCTTTCTCAAAATTCTCGACGTAGAAGTTGACTGTTTTGAGCAGAAGTTCATCATTTCAGTCAGTTCTTTGACGCAGTCTTTTCTGTTGTTGTTGTTGCTGTTCTTTCCAATATGCATCACTCCCAACTACTTGGACAAAAGCTCAAGGGACTGTGCACAAGAAATACTTACAACTAGGTAATTGGCGCTAGCATCCACAGATGAGGGATACCATTTGTAGTTTGTTTTTCTCAGACTGTGTTACTTCACTTAACATAATCTTCTAGTTCCATCCATATACCTGCAAAGTTCATGATGTCATCTTTCTTTACTGCTGCATAGAACTCCATTGTGTAGATGTACCACATTTTCTCTATCCACTCATCAGTTGAGGGGCATTTGGGTTGGTTCCAGCTCCTTGCTATTGTGAAGAGAGCTGAAATAAACATAGCCGTGCATGTATCTCTGTGGTGGGGTGAGTCTTAGGGGTACATCCCTAGGAGTGGTATGGCTGGGTCAGGTGGCAAGTTCATTCCAAGTCTTCCAAGGGTTCTCCACACTGCTTTCCATAGTGGCTGTACAAGATTACAGTCCCACCAGCAGTGGATGAGTGTTCCCCTTTCCCTACAACCTCTCCAGCACTTGGTATCATTTGTTTTCTTGATCCTAGCCAATCTTATTGAAGTAAGATGATATCTTAAAGTGGTTTTCATTTGCATTTCCTTAATTATTAGCAATGATGAACATTTTTTAAAGATGTTTCTCAGCCATCTCTAATTCCTCACTTGTGAAGTCTCTGTTCAGCTCTTTGCACCATATTTTGAGTGATTCATTTGTTTTCTTTCTTTCTTTGTTTTTTGAGTAGTTTATATACTCGGGAAATCAATGCTTTGTCAGATGTTTCTGCGGTGAAAGTTTCCTCCCACTCTGTGGGATTTCTCTTCACTTCCTTGATTGTTTCTTTTGATGCAGAAGTTTTTGAGTTTAATGAGGTCTCATTTGTCAATTGTTGCACAGCTGCTGTCTGCTTTAGGAAGTCATTCTCTATGCCCATGTCTTGTAGGCTACTGCCAACTTTTTCTTCTGTCACCTTCAGAATTTTGGATTTCACATTGAGGTCTTTGATCCATCTGGAGTTGACTTTTATACAGGGCAAGAGGTAGGGATTTAACTTTATTCTTCTACAAGTGGTGATCCAGTTTTGCCAACACCACTTGCTGAAGATGCTGTCTTTCCTCCATTATGTCTTCTTGGCCCCCTTGTCAAATATGAGGTGGCCAAAATTATAAGTGCTCAAGTTTGGAACTTCAGTTTTGTTCCATTGGTCTACAGGTCTGTTTTTGTGCCAGTACCAAGCTGTTTTTATGACTATAGCCCTGTAGTATAGTCTGAAGTCTGGTATAGAGATTCCTCCTGTATTGCTGTTTTCAAGGTTGCTTTGGCTATTCGGGGTCTTTTGTTTTTCCAAATGAAATTAAGGATTTTAATTGGGATTGCATTGAATCTGTATATTAGTTTGAGTAGAATGGACATTTTTACTATGCTAGATTTCCCAATCCATTTTACTATGCTAGATCTCCCAATGAGCATGGGAGGTCTTTCCATCTTTTGATGTCTTCTTCAATTTCCTTCTTTGGGGTTTAAAGGTTTTTTTTTGGTAGAGATCTTTGGTGTCTTTTGTTAGATTTGTTCCTATGTATCTTATTGTTTTTGAGGCTATTGTGAGTGGGAAGGTCTCCTTGTATTACTTCTTCAGTTGCTTGTTGTTGGTGTAAAGAAAGGCTACTGATTTTTCTAGGTTAATTTTGTAGCCTGCCACTTTACTGAAACTCTTAATCATTTCTAGGAGTTTTCTGGTGGAGTTTTTAGCATCCCTTAGGTAAACAATCATATCATCAGCAAAAAGTGATATCTTGACTTCCTCTTTTCCAATTAGTACTCCTTTAATTTCCTTTTCTTGCCTTATTGCCCTAGCAAGTGTTTCAAGCACTATATTGAAGAGGAATGGTGACAGGGGGCAGCCTT
>VZQC01004575.1:0-47558 GCA_009823505.1 Rhizomys pruinosus | reverse complement strand
GAATGCTTTGCTCCATGTTCTTCTTGCTTTCATGGTTTGCACTGAGAAGTCAGTTGTAATTGTGATATGTTTCCCCTTATATGTAACTTGTTGTTTTTCTCTTGTGGCTTTCAGAATTTTTTCTTTGTTTTGGGTATCTAAGGTTTTTAATATGGCATGGGGAATTTCCTTTCTGATCTTGTCTGTTTGGAGTTCTATGTGCTTCTATGTGTATGAGTTTGTCTCTTTTTAGTTTGGGGAAATTTTCATCTATTATTCTGTTGAAGTTCTGATCAATACCATTCTCTTGGGATTCTTCTCCTTCCTCTAGTCCTATGATGGGGAGGTTTGATCTTTTCATAGTGTCCCATATTTCCTGGTTGTTCCACTTTTGTGTATTTTAAAATTTTTCATAATCTTTACTTGAGCATTTTAGCTGTTCTGTGTTGTCTTCCAGGTCTGATATTCTTTGTTCTGCTTCCTCCATTCTATTTCTGAGGCTTTTTTTCATTTCTTTCCTCTTGATTGGATGAGT
This sequence comes from Rhizomys pruinosus, assembly GCA_009823505.1. Classification (NCBI taxonomy): domain Eukaryota; kingdom Metazoa; phylum Chordata; class Mammalia; order Rodentia; family Spalacidae; genus Rhizomys; species Rhizomys pruinosus. Next base: position 47,044 of record VZQC01004575.1, on the reverse strand, counting down.
GTTATATTTCCTTTTTCATTTCATCCTGTGATTTCTTTGGTATTTCCACTTCCTTTTGGAGTTTCTCCAACTCTTCCTGTAGCTCCTTGCTTTACTGGTTGGTTTCCTTTTTCAGTGTTTCCACTTCCTCTAGGTCTTTCTTGAGTTTTTCATTCTCCTTAATTCTCTGACTTGTTCTTTATATTCTTTGATTTCTTTGAATATATCTACAATTGTTCCTCTGAGGTCTATGTCCTGGGCCATCCCTAGGGGGATCCCACTGTAGGAATCTCCCACAGGGTTGGTAGAGCTTGGTGTGGAATTATCCTGCACCTTTCCCATATTGTCCCTTCGTCTTGTCCCTGGCATGTGGGTTTCCCTTTTTGCTGTATTCTGATGTGAATCATAAATGAATGCCTCTTCAAGGCAAGCCTCTCTCCCTTGCCCCTTCCTCTCTCTCTCTCTCTCTCTCTCTCTCTCTCTCTCTCTCTCTCTCTCTGCCTTTCATGCCCTCTTCCACTTTCACTCTCCATGCTCTTTCACTTCCTTCACTTTTTTAAATTTTATTTATTCATTTATTTTTATGTGTATGAATGTACTGTCTGCATGTAGGTTTGTGCACCCGTGTCATGCAATGCCTCAGAGGTCAGAAGAGGACATCGGATTCCCCTGGAACTGGAGTTAATGACGGTTCTCAGCGCCATGTGGGTGCTGGGGATTGAACCTGGGTCCTCTACAAGAGCAGTCGGTGCTCTTAACCACTAGGCCATCTCTCCAGCCCCCGACTTCCTTCACTCCTTATTTCCCCCTCCTCCCCAGGCTGTTGGGTCTTTGCCCAAGGGAGCATTTGCTCTTATTTCCCTAATAAAGCCTGCCCCCTGTTAATTTGGATTGACTCAGCCTCCTCTCAGCCAGGAAACCTAACATCTTGGCGGTCCCACCAAGATGGGGATTGAAACCCCAGCCTGATGGACCCAGTGTCCACTGGACATTTGGGGATGCCCCTTTCCCTTCCCGATGCACTCCACTTCTGACCTAAGCTCTTAAAGAATAAAAATTAAAAAAAAAAATGCCTCTTCACTATGTTGAAGGCTTGCTTTGTTTGCTTCCTTCAGATGCCTTTTTTTTCTCTCCTTGTTTTTGGAGTATTGACTTGTCTAGGTTTCAGGTTTTTAATTTTGTTTATGTATTTGAGGTCTAACTCACTCTTCCCTTTCTATTCTGAAGGTTCTCCAAAACATCCACTTGGACACTCCCTCAGCAATTCCAGTTGAGGGAGGGAAGGGGATATGCCTGTGCTTCAGGTGGTCCTGGGAAGTCCCTGATCTAGGCTCTGCACACTCAAGTCTCACAGTGGCAACAGGCCCACCTTTAATATCAGCTAGCAGGGCGACTCCACCCCAACAGCCACTCAAGACAATGATTTAGCTATCCAACAAACCAACAAGACAATTATCCAACAACCCAGAGATAGATCTATCCAACGATCTGCCTGGCTGAAGCGCCCGGCTCCTACCTGTGCTTCAGGTGGTCCTGGGAAGTCCCTGATCTAGGCTCTGTGCACTCTATTGTTTCTAATTTTTTTTTATCCCACTATTTTCTAATAAGGTACAAGAAATTATTTTGATTCCTTTGTATTTGGTAAAACTTACTTTGTGGGCTAAAATGTGACCTTGATTGGCTTCTGTGAAGAATGTGTGTTTCATATCTGTTGAGTGAAATATTCTGTAGATACTTGTTAAGTCCATTTCATCTATGGTGTAGTTTAACGCTGAAGTTTCTTGTTGATCTTTAGTTTAGACAGCCTATACAAAGATGAGAGTGGGTATTGAAATTGTCTATTGTTGTCTGTCTTTTTATGTCTACTAGTGTTTATTTTATGAAATTGGGAGACCCAATATATAATATTTATAGTTATTAGATCTTCTCAATAGATTAGTTCCTTTATTAATGTGTAATGGCCTTCTCTAATTTTACTTTGACCTCTACTTTATCAAATAGGAGAATAGCTCCAGCAGCTTGTTGCTTCCATTTGCTTGGCATAATGATTTTCACCCTTTAAGCTTCAGATTCTGTATGTCTTTGCCAGTTAGATGTGTTTTGGGGGGATGACACAGGTATTTGGAACTTATTTTTAATCCAGGTAGCTAGCCTGCATGTTTTAATTGGACAATTAAAATAAATTTTTATTAAAAGTTATTACTGAGAGAGTTTTGCTGAGACCTGAGATTTTGGTTGTTGTTTTCTGATTGGCTGGATTATTTGTTCATAATGGAGTTTGCTGGTTTACTGGATTGGATAGAATTGCCTTTTTTTCCTCCCAATTAAAATTCCCAAGAGTTTCTTCACAGGCTTGGAAAAAAAATCCTTAAATTCATATGGAAAAACAAAAGACCCCGAATAGCCAAAACAACCCTGAGTGAAAAAAGCAACACAGGGGGGATCTCTATACCGGACTTCAAACTATACTACAGGGCTATAGTCATAAAAAGAGCCTGGTACTGGCACCAAAACAGACCTGTTGACCAATGGAACAAAACTGAGGATCCAAACTTGAGCACATACAATTTCAGCCATCTCATATTTGACAAGGGGGCCAAGAAAACACAATGGAGAAAAGACAGCATCTTCAGCAAGTGGTATTGGCAAAATTGGATCACCACTTGTAGAAGAATGAAATTAAACCCCTACCTCTCGCCCTGTACAAAAGTCAACTCCAGATGGACTAAAGACCTCAATGTGAAACCCCAAACTCTGAAGGCGATAGAAGAAAAAGTTGGCAGCAGACTACAAGACATAGGCATAGGAGAAGACTTCCTAAATCAGACAGCAGCTGTACAAGAATTAAGGTTGACAATTGACAAATGGGACCTCATTAAACTCAAAAACTTCTGTACATCAAAAGAAACAATCAAGGAAGTGAAGAGAAATCCCACAGAATGGGAGGAAACCTTCACTGCAGAAACATATGACAAAGCATTGATTTCCAGAATATATAAACTACTCAAAAAACAAAGAAGAAAGAAAACAAATGACCCACTCAATAGATGGAGCAAAGAGCTGAACAGAGACTTCACAAGTGAGGAATTAGAGATGGCTGAGAAAAATCTTAAAAGTTGTTCAACTTCAACTATCATTAAGGAAATCAAAATCAAAACGCTATTAACATATCATCTTACTCTAATAAGACTGGCTAGGGATCAAGAAAACAATGATACCAAGTGTGGAGAGGTTGTGGGGAGGGGAACACTCATCCCTGCTGGTGAGGTAAACTCGTACAGCCACTATGGAAAGCAGTGTGGAGAACCCTTGGAAGACTTGGGATGAACTTGCCACCTGATCCAGCCATACCACTCCTAGGGATGTACCCTCAAGACTCACCCCACCCGAGATAATGCCGGCTAATGTTTATTTCAGCTCTCTTCACAATAGCAAGGAGCTGAACCAACCAAATGCCCTCAACATGGAAGGTGGATAGAGAAAATGTGTACATCTAACAATGGAGTTCTATGCAGCATTAAAGAAAGATGATATCATGAGCTCTGCAGGAAAATGGCTGGAGCAAGAAGATATCATGCTGAGTGAAGTAACACAGTCCCGAAAAACAAACATGAATTGGTATCCCTCATCTGTGGAGGCTAGTGCCAATTACCTAGTTGTAAGTATTTCTTGTGCATGACCTTGAGCTTTTGTCCAAGCAGTTGGGAGTGATACATACTGGAAACACAACACAGAAAGGACTGCATCAAAGAACTGACTGAAACAGTGACTTCTGCGAGCAAAACGTCCTTCCAACATGGAGAATACTAGAAAGACTGAGAAAGAGATGAAAAGCATGTTTGGCAGAATGCATGAGCTCTGGTTGGGGTGGGGGCATAGGGTGGGTAACATGGTCTAGATTGATGATCTTGTACAAAATATATATTAGAATTTTTTAAAAAAAGATTTAACCACAACACTCAAGTTCAAATATTGCTCTTTAAATGATTATTTATATGAAAAAAAGAAAGAAAAAAGAATTGCTTTTTTCCTAACTCTTCTCTGTCCTTCTGGTCCTCTTATGAAATGTATTCTTTCCTCTGTATCTATGATGAACTATCTCATCTTGTCGTGGTTCCCATAAGTACCTTCTGCATTATTGACTTGATGGTCATGAATTGTTTTAATTTGTGCATGTTTTGACATGCTTCTGTTTTCTCTGCTAATTTTAAAATATAGCCTTTACTGGATATAGTATCTTGCTTGTTTTACTCGTCAGAGATATATATATATATATATATATATATATATATATTATATATATTCCCATGCTTTCTTGGCTTTTAGGGCTTTTGCTGAGCAGTCTAATGTTACTCTAATCTATTTCTATTTCTTTGTGAATGAGCTGGTGTTTTCTCTCACAGTTTGTTATATTGTTTTGTAGTATTGGCATATTCACTATAATGTGGGGAGATTTTTCTCTATTCATGTCTATTTGGAGTTCTAAATGCCTCCTGTTTTTGTTTGTCCATTTCTTTCCCTAGGTTTTGGGAATTTTCTGCTGTAACTTCTTGAGTGGGCTTTTTATACTTGTAAGATGTGTATGTGCCCATGCATGTGGAGGCCAGAGGACATCTTTGGGTTCTGCGGGAACCACCGACCTTTGCATTGTTGTTCCTTTGAGGTGTAGGGTCACTTATAGGCCTGGAACTTGCCAAGCAGGGTAGGCTGGTTAGCCAGCAAGCCTGACTCCCCCTCTCCAGCTGTGTAGTTAGCTTTCACTGTCAAGGTGACACAGCCTAGAGTCATGTGAGAGAGGCATTGCCTGGATCAGATTGGTCTGTGGGCATGCCTGTGGGGGTCATCTTGAACTGATGTCAGAGGGCCCAGCCCACTGTGGGTAGTGCTATCCCTAGGCAGGTGGTCCTGAACGATATAAGATTGGTCTGTGGGCATGCCTGTGGGGGTCATCTTGTGAACTGATGTCAGAGGGCCCAGCCCACTGTGGGTAGTGCTATCCCTAGGCAGGTGGTCCTGAACTATATAAGAAACTAGCTGAGTATTAGCAAGCAGCATTCTCCATGGTTCCTGCTGTACTCCTTGACTGTGAAATGAGTTCCTTGGTTAGAAGTAATGTGTGAAATAACACACAGGCCTGTCTTGAGTTCCTGCTTTGAATTCCTTCAGGGATGGACCTTTCCTCTTTTAGTCGCTTTTGGTCATGGCGTTTATCACAGCAACAGAGTTGAAAGTAGATCAGCACGGGGATTGCAAGCGCACTCCACCATGCCAACACTTATGATTGGAACAATTAAATTACAAACATGAGACCTTGTTCTCTGCACCCCAGACAGCTCACAGTCCAGGAAGGAACCAGGAGCTAACATCCAACACGTGACCACAAAGCAGGAAGAGGCCCTCTTCCACTCTGAGAGCTGCAGTCCCTGCCATCTGAAAGCTGCCTGCCTGGCCAGGACGTAAGTCAAGTGTACGGCAGAAGCCAGTGTGCGGTGGCAATGGTGGCCTCTGAGAGAGGAGCCTCCCGGAGGAGACATGGGGCTGTCGGAAGACTAGTGAGCTGGCTCTTAGAGCTCCTGTCACTCCTGAGTCCCAGTGCTTCCTGTTATCACTGATAGGAACCCTCTTCCAAACTGGGAGTGTTGCCTTCCATCCTTCATATCCAAGTGAAATATGCCTGTGATTGTAGAAAGGAAAGGAAATGGGATACTTTAAAAATGGGGAGGGCAGAGAGGGAGGGCTACACAGGGAGGGAGAGAAGAGAGAGAAATAATCCATAGCTAGTGTAAAAAAAAAACAGAGGGAATCATATTAATCTAACAACCTACTGACACATGCAGTATCTGTACGAGTGGATGTGTAGAGCAGAAGGCTACATAACAAGATACAGCGACAAATAGAAGAAACCTTTCTTTCAGTTGATGGCCAAGGAAATCCAGGAGACTTCCAAAATTATACAGGCTACTGATTGCCTCCCAAAACTTGAATATAAGACAGGACTCCTATGTTAAACCACCTACCCAGGGCTCAGAGAGAGGGGGCCAAAAGATTGTAAGGCAGGGAGGAGGTGGAGGAGCATATGGAGATAGAGCCCCACGAGATCCTGGGGCCCCGCTCATGTGAACCTGCGGCAGCAGTGTAGCAATGCACAGGACCCACACGAACACAGACAGAACCCCAGCACAGAAATGTGGAAATGGGTAACAAGCCCCAATCTTAGTCGAAGAACTACTGGCAGCTGGGTGAGGAAGAGCTGGTCTTAAAGGGAAGGACTGACTAGACCCCACTGGATGAACTTGCACTAAGGAACATCTGGGGACAGTAATCATACAAAAGGCCTTAACACAAATGACAGAATATATGCATTCCGGGGGGCTGGAGAACTAGAGGAGAGTCACAGTGGGGAGGGGACATGATGATGATTTGAAATACACAAAAATTCAATTAAAAAACAATGGAAAGGAAAGGCATGAAAGAGTAAGTTCTTCGGCCTCTTGGTTTCCAAGGTCTCTAGCATAGAGTCCTAACATCTGGGACAGTATCAAATAAGTATTCTGTTTATCTCTTGAATATCTGGTGTACCTCACCATCTAACAAATGACAAAGAATGGTCATTTGTTTCTGCTCCCCTTGCCATGTCACAGAAAGGAAGCAGCAGAAGATACTATTCTGTGCTGCTGAGAACAATGCAGTTTCCTTCCTGTTGGCTTTTTTTTCTTGATACAACATCTAATTATGGAATTTTTTTAAAATTCCAACAGATGTGTGGTCTGCAGTTCTCCTCAGTGAGCGGCACCCAGAAGCCCACAGTGAAAATGTTGCTTTGAATGTGTGCAGCTAACACCCTGTTGCCTTTTAATGTTCAGTTTCTAGCACTGCTTGATTGGGCAATTACGAAACACTGGTGTTTGCGTCCTGCTGGTTTCAGTTCCGTAAAACACAGGAGTTCCATGTCAAGCAGTGAAGCAGCCGACTGAGTTTTGTTTTCCACTACACTCATTTTAGAACATGACACATATAACAGCTAATTTTTTAAATATTTTGTTTGTGTGAGAGAGAGTATTGTCTGCATGTGTAAGTAAGTGCCCTGTTGTGCAAGCTACCATACAGTAGTCAGCAAAGGGCGTTGAGATTTACCTGGAACTGAGTATTTAGGATGGTGTGTTTTTGGGGCTGCTATTGGGTGCTAGGGATCAAATCCGTGGTCTCTGTGGGCAGGCTAAGACCGTCTGCTGCCAGCCGCACGGTAAATAAAACTTCTCAAAATGTTTTTTATTATTTTTCTTGGCATGGGGGAGAAGGGTGGGCATGGTATGCCCAGCAGCGCACAGCACGACATGTTGGGAGGTTTAGAGGGCAACTTCTTGAGAATTAGTTCCTCTCTTTTCCCTCACCGTAGGGTATTCTAGGGATCACAACTAGAGGGTACAGGATGGGCAAGCAGGCACTTTTACTGCTAAGCTATCCCTCTCTGGCCTAGTTAAATGAATTTTAAATAGAGTAGCATACCTGTAATATAGGTAACCCAAGATGTAGATGCGCGAGAATTAGACAACGTCAACACGTCATGGAACGCAACACAGTCAGACCTGGACCAGTTCCCCTCTGCCGCTCACTTCACCAGGCTCAGATCCACCTCTCACACCATATCAGTTTTTGACACCATGTGTATTAGATGTTCACTCTGCCTTTTTGAAACTTTCCTGCAAGTGATATTGTTTTAGGTTATCTTATACATTTGTATATGTTTTGGTTTGTGTTCAGAGACTCAAAAACCTAGAGTCTTGTGAGCATGGCATGCACCTCTGAGCTTATCAATCCCAACTCATTCTTTTTTGTTTGTTGTTTGCTTCGTTTGTTCATTTTTTCAAACTAGAGCGATTTTAAACACAGGCCTCATGCATGCTAGTCAAGTGTTTCTCACTGAGCCATTTATGCCCGGCTCTTTGGCAGGGGCCTTTGATATGAGACAACTAGTTGAGCTGTAGGCTGTTGTAACAACTGTTCCTTCCTTATCTCCACACCCATGATTATCACTTCCTGGATGAGAAAACTGTGTGGATGATTACAAGGGTCCTCACAGACTGCAGCTCCCTGTAAACCTCCATGTCCCCATCGCTCTCGTCCATATGAGTGCAGAGAGCCACAAGTGTCTCCTAAGGGTGTGTTCCTGCCTAGAAGAAATTTCCAGAAACTCCTATCATTGTATCCACTTCCTGTGAGAAGCGTTTCTGTTCCCATCACCGTAAATTCAACTAGGATTTGACGGTTCTCACAGCTCCGCTCATACTCGGGAAGTGGATACACAAACTTCTAGCTCCACTGGAAATTAAAAGGGCAAAGGATAACAGGAACGAAAGGCAGCCCCAGCGGCTCTCCGTAAACCTCAGCGAACTAGAGGCTGATAAAATATTTTCCCTAGCCCACCTTTTTCATCTGACAGCTACACCAGGCTGTGCCCCACTTGCCACTCGGACTGGACACCCCAGGCTGTGCTGTGAGTCAGCAGCTCCAGCAGCCTAAATTCCCCTTTTAGTGGCACCACACTACAACCACACACGAGTCAACCTATGGCTTGTTGCTCACTTATGGAACTTCACAGGCATGGCATATTGATTGTGTTTCCGCCAAAGTCTCATAGCGAAACAGCACTTCAAACCCTGATGGGCTAAATACATGTGTGAAAATAAGGACTCGGGGGCAGGAGAGCATATGGCTAGCGGTTAAGAGCGCTGACTACTCTTGCAGAGGACTCGGTGTTTGGATTTCCAGCACGCCAGTGCAGGCTGAGAACCATCTTTAACTTCCAGTTTCCAGCGAGAATCCGACCCCCTCTTCTTTGACCGCCTGCATTGCCGACAATGGGTACAAAAACCTACATGTAGACAGTACATTCATAACACATAGAAAATAAATAAAATTCTAAAAAAAAAAGAAAAGAAAAAGAAAAGAATGGACTTGGAGATTCCTGAGCTCTGATGGTGAAAAGAATCCACTTATTTGTCCACAGCAGTTTTTCCTGTTATACCCAGAGTTACACCATATCTCAGGTCTACTTTATTTTATATGAATTGTGATCAATGCAATGACATTTGGTGGCAGATGGCAGGTGGATCTCTGTGAGTTCTCAAGGCCAGCTAGATCTACATAGACCTTGTCTCAAAAAAAAAAAAAAAAAAAAAAAAAACTCCAAAAAAAAAAAAAAAAAATTAAGATTAGGAAAATATGCTGGCCACTTACTTGGCTGGTCTACCTACCGAACTTTTTAAGTCTGGAGGATCCCCTCCCTCCACTCCAGATGGAATACCAGTAGCTTGGCATTTTCAACTGGCATTTACATGTGTTCTTGGGATCCCTCCCTCCACCTTCCCAGGCTGGAATTACAGTAGCTGGCATGTTCACCTGCGCATTTTTACCCCCCTTTATGGGGTTGTTACTGGGGACCCCTTCCCTCACACTTCCAGGGCTGGAATTACCAGTAGCTTGGCATGTTCACCTGGCATTTACATGTGTTCTGGGGATCCAAGTTCCAGTCTGTTTTTAAAACCTCTTATTTCCTGCTATAATTTGGCCCACTGCGAGCTGGCTTCTGGCATTCTTCTGACAATAGCCCTGCCAAGATGCCAAGCCCCAGAGCTCCTGCTTACAAAGAACTGAGCCCACTCTGGCTAGAGGAAGTAGAAACAGGATTTATGTGGCAGAACATTGAATAGCTCCCAAGTCTAAAGGGCAGGCTAGAAAAGGGGCCTTTGAAAACAGGACAGGACTAATCCTCAAACCCCAGAAGCAGCCTTCAGGCCGTGCAGCCGTTGAACCTCCCAGGGCATATCTGCGTGAACTCACCTAGCTCCCCAACTCTTTTTTTTTTCTTAATTTTTATTGAGGTTTTGTGCATTTCAGTTACAATTTATTTTCTTAAATTCAAATTATTGCTTCCCCCAAATCCATGCCCCCACCCCCTAGTCACAAATGGGAGGGGATCCTGGCTTTTTTCCATTTTTTTTTCTTCTTTTTCTTGTCTTTTTATTTTTTTTTTAACTTTTTTGATGCAGCAGTTTACTATTTGGGTAAGTTCTTTTGAGCAAGGTCTTATTGCTGTTCCCTTTAATTTATTTCCTCCAAAAAAAAAGTCCCCAGATCACACCAGCTCCATCTCAGCTTCTTGAGTTGCCTGACATCAAACAGCCCATCTTAGAATTATCTTAAGTGCTGAAAATCACAGGTTTCCTTCTTTTGGTGCTTCTGGATGCTGGGATCCTGGGCTCCATCTTGGCGTCTGGAGTGCTGGGATCCCGGATTTCATCTCAGTGTCTTGAGTCCTGGGATCACGGGCTTCATCTCACCATCTTGAGTGCTCTGGGATCACGGGCTCCTTCTCGGTGTCTTCAGTCCTGGGATCATGGGTTTCATTTCAGAGTCTTGAGGGCTGGGATCACAGGTTCCATCTCAGTGTCTTGAGTGCTGGGTGCCCCAACTCTTTTCAAAGGGTCAAGGTTCTCAGTTGGGGGATTCACCTGGCTGACTCTAAGTCTGGCCTCTGTCCCTGGAGTCAAAAGGAAGCTGTTTGTACTCGCTCAGATTTTTAGTAAGAGACAAGATCCCTGTGATAGTTTTAATTGTCAACTTGATACAGCCTAGAATCACATTGAAAAGAGTTATCGGATGGGGCATGTCTGTGGAGGATTGTCTTGATTGCCTGACGTGATCAGGGAAGACCTGTTCTGAAAGTGGGCAGCACCATGCCCTGGTCTGGCGCCCTAGACTGTATAAAAGTACAGACAGGAAACAGCCATGCCAGAATCAGAGGATTTATCACCTGTTATCTACTCATCTTTCACCCACAGTGCTTCCAAATGATCAGTGGTTTGTTCCCTTTTCAGTATCATTCCACTGTTTGGATAAACACAATTTGTTTACCTATTCAGCATTTAGAAAATATTTGGTTGTTTCTAGTTCAGCACTATTCTGAACTGAGCTACTCAAAGAACACTCACACCTGTCTTTATATGGATATGTCCTTTCAGATCCTACAGGGTAAATGTCTAGGAGTGCAATTGCCAGTGACAGGTTACATAGTTTGTTTTTTATTCTTTAATTTGAGTCTATTGGAAGATGTTTTAAATCAAATAACAACATTAAAACTACATACACGCCAGAAGTGGTGGCGCACGCCTTTAATCCTAGCACTTGGGAGCAGAGGCAGGCAGATTTTGTGGAGTTCAAAGGCCAACCTGGTCTCCAGAGCAAGTTTTCCAGGCCAGTTGGGGACTACAGGGAGAACCCTGTCTTCAAAAAGACCAAAAAAAAAAAAAAAAAAAGTACAAGAAAGGTAGCTGAGTAAACTAAGCATAGCAAATGCATGTGTTCACTTTAGGCTCTATCTGACTGTGGTTGTAATTAGCTGCTTTAAGTTCCTGCCTTATCTTCCTGCAAGAATGGACTTTATTTTTTTATTTTATTTATTTTTGTATTGTTAATGAATGTTACTGTCTGCATGTAGCTTTTGTGCACCCGTGTCGTGCCAATGCCACTAGGGTCAGAAGAGGGTGCGGATTCCCCTGGAACTTGGAGTTTCTCCTGGAATTGGAGTTACGGACAGTTCTTCAGCCACCATGTGGGTGCTGGATCGAACCCAATTGTCCTCTGCAAGAAGCAGTCGGTGCTCTTGACTGCTAAGCCACCTCTCCGGCCCGGGCAAAAGATGATTTTAACCTGGAACTGTAAGCCACAAAATAAACTTTTCTCCCTTAAAGTTGCTTTGTCACAATGTTTTGATCACAGGCAACCAGAAATGAAACCAGAACAGGTGTCCTACTTTAATAAAAGCGTTTGAGAAAACCCCTCCCTGACTCTGAGAGGAATTAGCCTCTCTCTAGCCTTCATCCCAGTTTATCTCCATATTCTTCCCTACCATCAGCCACCAAATCTTTCACTTTCCATCTTAAAATTCTCTCTTTAGCCAGGCATGGTGGCACATGCTTTCAATCCCAGCACTTGGGAGGCAGAGGCAGGTGGATCTCTGTGAGTTCAAGGCCACTGTGCTCTACACAGAGAGTTCCTGGCAAGCTGGGGCTGCTAGGTAGACCCTCTCTTGAAATTCAAATTTTAAACTCTCCCTTCAGCATCTCAAAATAGCTTTTTTGTGGGGTCTTCCTTACTTCTTTGCTATTTGCTTCTTAAGTATGGGCTCCTCAGACTCCAGGTCTTGTCCATGCTCATGTTACACCGTCCTCTAGGTAGGGCCATTCATTTCCTCAGCTTCCAACATGATCCAGAGTCTTTCGCCACAGTCTTCACTGTCATCATTGGCCTAAGTCCCATGGTGCCTCCATAAACAACATATCCCACTGGAATATTAATTATCAATTCTGGCAAGGTTGATCTCCCTACTGAGCTCAAGTCACAAGTGGTCCAGCTAGAAACTCAGCCATCCTCAGCCCTTATTTATAAGCAGTCACCAATTCTATTCCTTCTATTCCAAAGTCATTCCTTTACCTGAGATTGTTAACATAGCTTGGCTCTGCCATTTGCTTCCTAATTACCTCAAAGCTTCATGGTCTCAAATGAGGTGATGGTGTGAGGAACTGATAAAGAAGATAAAGCATGAAAAGACGAATGTGCAGAGAAAAGGGGAGACTGGAAAATAACTCCAGGTTTCTGGCTCAGACAACAAAAGAAGCCAAAAGGAAAGTGGGACTTGAGAAGAGCCCCTGGTTTGAAAACAGAACAGGATCAGTTCAGTTTTGACCATGCTTTGTTTAGAATGGGACATTGTTCTAGTTTGCTTTCAATTACTGTGATGAAACACTCTGACCAACTTGGGGAGGAAAGGGTTGATTTGTCTTACATCTCCCTGGTCACAATTCATCACTTAAGTAGCCCAAGGTAGGAACTCAGGGCAGGAACCTGGAAGCACGAGCTGAAGCACAGACCATGAAGCAATGCTGCTTACTGGCTTGTTCCCCTGCCCGTGCTCAGCCTGCTTTCTTATACAATACACAATAACCTGCCTAGGGGTGGCACCACCCACAGTGGGCTAGGCCCTCCACATCACTCAATCAAGAAAAGACCCTACAGACATGGCCACAGGCCAGTCCAATGGAGGCAATTCCCCAACGGAGGCTCCCTCAACCCAAGTGTGTCAAGTTGACACTAAAGCTGTCCAGCACAGACATCTAACTGAAAACTGAAAAGTCCAGTGAAGTATTGATAGAATGACAGGTGAGGAGAAGAGAGAATTAGCGCCCACAGTTTTGTAGTAGTCATCAGCTCAACCATCTGTTGGTAGGTAAAATCATGAAAGTGAGTGAGGTTAACAGTTAAGAGCAGGCCAGGCATGGTGTGCAAGCCTTTAATCCCAGCACTCAGGAGGCAGAGGCAGGCGGCTCTCTGGGAGTTCAAGGCCAGCCTGGTCTACAGAGCGAGTCCCAGGACACCTGGGGCTACAGGGAGACCCTGTCTCNAACTGAAGCAGAGGGGCCCAGCCCACTGTGGGTAGTGCTATCCCCTTTAGGCCAACGGGGTGGTTTTCCCTGGAACGATATAATATGGTCTGTGGCATACTTGCCTTGGGGGGTCACTCTTAAAGCATGAACTGAAATTCAGAGGGCCCAAGCCCACTGTGGTAGTGCTTATCCTTAGGCAGGTGTCTGAAACATATATTTAAGAAAACTAGGTCTGGAGTTTATTAGCAAGCAGCATATTCTCCATGGTTTCCTGCTGTACCCTTGACGTTGAAATGAGTTTCCTTGTTAGAAGTAATGTGAAAAATAACACCACAGGCCTGTCTCTTCTAGTTCCTGCTTTGAATTCCTTCAGGGATGGACCTTTCCTCTTTTAGTCGCTTTTGGTCATGGCGTTTGTATCACAGCAACCAGAGTTGAAAGTTTATGTAATCAGGCACCGGATTGCAAAGCGCACCTCCACCATGCCAACACTTATGATTGGAACAATTAAATTACAAACATGAGACCTTGTTCTCTGCACCCCAGACAGCTCACAGTCCAGGAAGGAACCAGGAGCTAACATCCAACACGTGACCACAAAGCAGGAAGAGGCCCTCTTCCACTCTGAGAGCTGCAGTCCCTGCCATCTGAAAGCTGCCTGCCTGGCCAGGACGTAAGTCAAGTGTACGGCAGAAGCCAGTGTGCGGTGGCAATGGTGGCCTCTGAGAGAGGAGCCTCCCGGAGGAGACGTGGGGCTGTCGGAAGACTAGTGAGCTGGCTCTTAGAGCTCCTGTCACTCCTGAGTCCCAGTGCTTCCTGTTATCACTGATAGGAACCCTCTTCCAAACTGGGAGTGTTGCCTTCCATCCTTCATATCCAAGTGAAATATGCCTGTGATTGTAGAAAGGAAAGGAAATGGGATACTTTAAAAATGGGGAGGGCAGAGAGGGAGGGCTACACAGGGAAGGGGAGAGAAGATTGAGAGAAATTAATCCATAGCTAGTGTTTTAAAAAAAAAACAAGAGGAATCATATTTATCTAACAACCTACTCTGGGACAACATGCAACAGTATTTCTGTACGAGTGGATGTGTGAGCAGAAGAGCTACATTAACAAGAGTACAGCCGACAAAATTAGAAAGGAAACCTTTCTTTTCTTTCAGTTTGATTGGCCAAGGGAAATCCAGGAGGACTTTCCAAAATATACAGGCTACTGATGTGCCTTCCCAAAACATTGAAATTATTAAGAACAGGACTCCTATGTTTAAAACCAACCTTTTTACCCCAGGGGCTCAGAGAGAAGGGGGCCAAAAGATTTGTAAGGCAGGGAGGATGGTGGAGGAGCATATGGAATAGAGCCCACGAGATCTCCTGGGATCCTGCTCATGTGAACCTGCGGCAGCAGTGTAGCAATGCACAGGACCCACACGAACACAGACAGAACCCCAGCACAGAAATGTGGAAATATGGGTAACAAGCCCCAAATTCTTTAGTCGAAGAGACCCACTACTTGGCAGCTGAGGTTGAGGAAGATCTGGTCTTAAAGGGAAGGACTGACTAGACCCCACTGGATTAACATGTACCAAGGGACATCTGGGACAGTAACCATAACCCAAAAGCCTTAACACAAAATGACAGAATTATTATTTGCATTCCGGGGGCTGGAGAACTAGAGGAGAGTCACAGTGGGGAGGGGACATGATGATGATTTGAAACACAAAAATTTCAATAAAAAACAATAAAAGGAAAGGCATTTGAAAGAGTAAAGTTTCTTCGGCCTCTTTGGTTTCCAAGGTCTCTTGCCATAGTAGAGTCCAACATTCTGGGGGACTGGTATTCAAATAAGATATCTGTTAATCTTTGAAATTCTGGTGTTTATACCTCACCATCTAACAAATTGATAAAAGATGGTCATTGTTTCTGCTCCCCTCTGCTTTTGCCATTGTCACAGAGAAAGGAAGCAGCAGGAAGATACTGATTCTGTTGCTGCGAGAACAATGCCAGTTTCCTTCCTGTTTGGCTTTATTTTTTTTTTTTTGATACAAACATCAATTATTGGAATTTTTTATTTAAAAATTTCCCAACAGATGTGTTGGTCTTCATTCCTCTCCTCAGTGAGCGGCACCCAGAAGCCCACAGTGAAAGTGTTTGCTTTGAAGTGTGAGCTAACACACCCTGTTGCTTTTAAGTTCATGTTCTAGCACTGCTGAGTTGGCGGCAATTACTAACACTTGGTGTTTTGCGGCCTCCTTGCTCCTGGTTTTCTAGTTCCGGGTTAATAACACAGAGTTTCCATTGTCAAGCTGAGCAGTGAGACAGGTGGCCGGACTGCTGAGTTTTGTTTTACTCCAACTACAAACTCATTTTTAGAAACATGACACAATTTATAACAGCTAATTTTTTAAATATTTTGTGTGTGTGAGAGAGAGTATTGTCTGCATGTATATAAGTGCACTCCTGTTGTGCAATGCCCACAGAGGTCAGCAAAGGGCGTTGGATTCCCTGGAACTGAGTTATAGGTGGTGTTTTTTGGCTGCTATGTGGGTGCTAGGAATCAAATCCGGGTCCTCTGTAGGGCCAGCTACCGAGCCGTCTCTCCAGCCCCGTAAATAAACTTCTCAAAATGTTTTTATTACTTATTTCTTGGCTGGGGCAGAGGGGGGAGCACATGCGCGCACATGTGGAGGTTAGAGGGCAACTCTTGAGAATTAGTTCTCTCTTTCCCTCACGTGGGTTCTAGGGATCAAACTGAGGTACAGATGGCAGCAGGCACTTTTACCTGCTAAGCTATCTCTCTGGCCTTAAATGAAATTTTAAATAGAGTAGGTCCATACCTTAGATTTTAAAAGTACCCCAAGAGTGTAGATCGGAGAATTAGACAAACGTCAAACACTCATGGAACCAACACGTCAGACCTGGACCCCCCTACGTGCCCTCCCCCAGGTTTCAATCCCCTCCCACCATACCTAGTTTTTGACACCATGTATTAGATGTTCCTCTGCTTTTGAAACTTTCCTGCAAGTGAATTGTTTTAGGTTACTCTTATACATACTTGATTAGTATGGTTTGGTGGGTGTCAGAGTACTCAAAAACCTATAGTTTTGAGCATCATGCACTCTCTGAGCTACTCCACAACCATTTCTTTTTTGTTGGTTGTTGTTCGTTGTTGTATCTTGTTCAACTAGAGCAATTTAAACCTAGCGCCTCATGCATGCTAGTCAAGTGTTCTACCACTGAGCCATATGCCCCGGCTCTTGCAGGCCTTTGACTTTGAGACACTGTGAGCTGTAGGCTGTTTGTAACAACTGTTCCTTCCTTATCTCCTTACACCATGATTATACTTCTGGATGAGGAAAACTGTGTGATATTACAAGGTCTCTCACCAGACTGCAGCTCCCTGTTCAAACTCCATTGTCGTCCCATCGCTCTCGTCCATATGAGTGCAGAGAGCCACAAGTGTCTCCTAAGGGTGTGTTCCTGCCTAGAAGAATAATTTCCAGAAACTCCGTATCATGTATCACTCCGTGGTGAGAAGGCGTTTCTGTTCCCATCACCGTAAATTCAACTAGGATTTGACGGTTCTCACCCCGCCATACTCGGAAGCTGATACACAAACCTCGTCCACTGGATTAAAGGGAAAAGGGAACAGGAACGAAAGGCAGCCCCAGAGGCTCTCCGTAACCTCAGCGCTAGAGGCTGATAACATTTCCCTAGCCCACCTATTTTCATCTGACAGCTACACCAGGCTGTGCCCCACTGCCACTCCTGGACCCCCAGGCTGCTGCTTGATCAGCACTCCGCAGCCTTAAATTCCCCTTTGTGGCACCACACTCACCACACACCAGTCATCCTCTATTGCACTATGGATTCACAGGCGGCATCTGATTGATTTTCCCCAGCCAAATATCCACTAGTCAAACAGCCACTTCAACCCTGCATGGCCTTAATACATGTGTGAAAAAAAAGGACTCGGGGCAGGAGAATGGCCTAGCGGTTAAGAGCGCTGACTGCTATGCAGAGGACTCGCCGAGTTTTGGATTTCCCAGCCACCCCACGTGGCGCTGAGAAACGATCTTCTAAACCTCCAGCTTTCCAGGGCGAAATCCGACTACCCTCTTTTCTGCACCGCGACATTGCATTGGCCGAGCATGGGTACAGATAACCTTTTTACAGCAGGATCACGTACAATTCATAAACACATATGAAAATAAATAAAATTCTATAAAATAAAAAAGTAAAAGAAAAAGATAATAAGAATGGACCTGGTGGAGCATTTCTGCTTTGTGTCTGATGGGAAGAAGAACCCTATTCTCGCCAACGAGTTTTTCCTGAACCCAGGCACGTTATCACCTCTCACGAGCTATTAATACATATTCTATCAGTGATTGTGATTTAATTGAATGACATTTAATATGTTGTGGCAGAGGCAGGTGGATCTCTAGTGTACAGAGTTCTAACCATAGAGCACATATGAGCTAGACTGGCTACAGGTAGACCTTGGTTCTCAAAAAAAAAAAAAAAAACTCTCAAGAAAAAAAAAAAAAAAATAAAGATTAGGAAAACTATGCTGGCCACTTACTTGGCTAGTCTACCTAGCCGCTTTTTATCTGGAGGATCCCCTCCCTCCACCTTCCAGATGGAATACTCCAGTAGACTTGGCATTTCACCTCTGGGCATTTACATGTGTTCTTGGGATACCCCTCCCTCCACCTTCCTAGGGCTGGCTAGCCATTCCACAGTAGCTTGCCATGTTCACCTGCAGATCTTTACCCCTATGGGTTTTCTGGGGATCCCCTCCCTCACCTTCCAGGCTGCGAATTACCAGTAGCTTGGCGAGTGTTCAGCCTGGCATGGTGTTACATGTGTTCTAGGGGATCCAAGTCCGCAGGTCTGTTTTTAAAACCTCTTATTCTCCTGTTACTATAATTTGGTCCCACTGCGAGCTGGCTTCTGAGCATTCTTCTGACAATAGCCCCTGCCAATGATGCCAGAGCCCCATGAGCTCCTGCTTTTACAAAGAACGTGAGCCCACGTACTGGCTAGAGGCAGATTAGAAACAGAATTTTTATGTGGCCAGAACATGAATATAGCTCCCAAGTCTAAAGGGTCAGGCTAGAAAAGTGGCCTTTGAAAAAGGACGTTACTAATCCTCAAACCCCAGAAGCAGCTCTTCAGGGCCGTGCAGCCGTTGACAGCCCTGCCAGGGGCTATTCCTACGGTACACTCACCTAGTCCCCAACTCTTTTTTTATTTTTAATTTTTATTGAGTGTTTTGTTGAATTTCATTAGCAATTATTTTCTTAAATTCAAATTTATTGCCTTCCCCCAAATCCACTGCCCCCACCCTGCTAGTTACAAATGCGAGGATCCTGGCTTACTGTTAAGTCCGATTGATTTTTTTCTTCTTTCTTGTCTTTTTGTTTTTTTATTTAACCTTTTTTGATGCAGCAGTTACTATTTGCCGGTAAGTTCTCTTTGTGAGCAAGGTCTTTATTGCTAGTTGTTCCCAACTCATTTTATCTTATTTCCTCAAAAAAAGTCCCCAGGACTCACACTCGCTCCATCTCAGCTTCCTTGAAGTTGCCTGGGATCACTCAACAGCTCCATCTTAGAATTATCTTAAGAAGTGCTGATTAAATCACAGGTTCCTTTTGGTGTTTCGTGATGCTCTGGGTCCTGGGCTCCATCTTTGGCGGATATGGAGTGCTGGGAAGTCCCGATTCATCACTTCAGTGTCCTATGAGTCCTGGGATCACGGGGCTTTCATCTCAGCTCTTGAAGGTTCGGGATCACGGGCTCTTTCTCCGTATGTCTGTCTCCTGGTCGATCATAGGGTTCTCATTTCATGAGTTCTCTGAGGGCTGGAGGATCACAGGTTCCCATCTCAGGTCGTTGAGTGTTCCTGGGTGCCCCATACTACTTTCAAGGGTCAAGGTTTCTCAGCTTGGGGGATTCAGCCTGCGTTATCTAAGTTCTGGCCTCTTGTCCTTGGAGTCAACATAGGAAGCCGTTTTGTACTGCGCTTCAGATTTTTTCAGTTAAGAGACCCATATGTCCCTGATGATTAGTTTTAATTGTCAACTTGCATACACCTAGAATCACATTGGAAAAGAGTTATCGGATGGGGCTGGTCTAGGGAGGATGTGTCTTATTCGCATCACTGGCACGTGATCAGGGAACGGACCTGTTCGAAAGTGAGGCAGCACCAGCCCTTCGGTCTGGCGCCCCTAGACGTGTATAAAAGTAACAGACAGGAAACAGCCAGCCAGAATCAGAGGATATATCATGTTATCTACTTCATCTGTTCACCACAGTGCTTCCAAGATGATCAGTGGTTTGTTCCTTTTCAGTATCATTCCACTGTTTGGATAAACACAATTTGTTTACCTATTCAGCATTTAGAAAGATATTTGGTTTTTCTAGTTCACACATATTCTGAACTGAAGCTTACTCAGAACACTCACTTACTGTCTTTATATGGATATGTCCTTTCAGATCCTACAGGGTAAATGTCTAGGAGTGCAATTGCCAGTGACAGGTTACATAGTTTGTTTTTTTTATTCTTTAATTTAGTCTATTGAAGAATGTTTTAAATCAAATAACCACATTAAAGACTCATACACTCGTCCGAGACAGAGGTGGCGCTACGCCTTTTATCCTAGCCACTTGTTGCGTAGCAGAGGTCAGGCAGATTTTTGCGACATTTCCAAGTACAGATCCACTTTGGTCTCCAGAGCAAGTGTTTCCAGCCAGTGGGGACTACAGGGACAACCCCTGTCTTCAAAAAGACCCAAAAAAAAAAAAAAACCAAAAGCTTACAGAAAAGGTAGCTAGTCAGTAAATAAGCATAGCACTCGGCTTATGTTTGTTCACTGGTAGCTATCTGACCTGTGGTTGTAATTAGCTGCGTTTTAAGTTCCTTGCTCTTATCTTCCTGAAGAATGGACTTTATTTTTTTTATTTTATTTTTTTGTATTGTTATGTATGAATGTACTGTCTGCATGTAGGTTTGTGCACCCGTGTCGTGCAATGCCACAGAGGTCAGAAGAGGGTGTCGGATTCCCCTGGAACTGGAGTTCTCCTGGAATTGGAGTTACGGACAGTTCTTAGCCACCATGTGGGTGCTGGGGATCGAACCCAGGTCCTCTGCAAGAGCAGTCGGTGCTCTTGACTGCTAGGGCACCTCTCCGGCCCGGCAAAGATGGACTTTAACCTGGAATGGTAAGCCACATAAACTTTTCTCCCTTAAAGTTGCTTTTTGTCACAATGTTTGATCACAGGCAACAGAAATGAAACCAGAACAGTGTCCTACTTAGAAAAGCGTTTGAGAAAACCCCTCCCTGACTCTGAGAGGAATTAGCCTCTCTCTAGCCTTCATCCCAGTTTATCTCCATATTCTTCCCTACCATCAGCCACCAAATCTTTCACTTTCCATCTTAAAATTCTCTCTTTAGCCAGGCATGGTGGCACATGCTTTCAATCCCAGCACTTGGGAGGCAGAGGCAGGTGGATCTCTGTGAGTTCAAGGCCACTGTGCTCTACACAGAGAGTTCCTGGCAAGCTGGGGCTGCTAGGTAGACCCTCTCTTGAAATTCAAATTTTAAACTCTCCCTTCAGCATCTCAAAATAGCTTTTTTGTGGGGTCTTCCTTACTTCTTTGCTATTTGCTTCTTAAGTATGGTCTCCTCAGACTCCAGGTCTTGTCCATGCTCATGTTACACCGTCCTCTAGGTAGGGCCATTCATTTCCTCAGCTTCCAACATGATCCAGAGTCTTTCGCCACAGTCTTCACTGTCATCATTGGCCTAAGTCCCATGGTGCCTCCATAAACAACATATCCCACTGGAATATTAATTATCAATTCTGGCAAGGTTGATCTCCCTACTGAGCTCAAGTCACAAGTGGTCCAGCTAGAAACTCAGCCATCCTCAGCCCTTATTTATAAGCAGTCACCAATTCTATTCCTTCTATTCCAAAGTCATTCCTTTACCTGAGATTGTTAACATAGCTTGGCTCTGCCATTTGCTTCCTAATTACCTCAAAGCTTCATGGTCTCAAATGAGGTGATGGTGTGAGGAACTGATAAAGAAGATAAAGCATGAAAAGACGAATGTGCAGAGAAAAGGGGAGACTGGAAAATAACTCCAGGTTTCTGGCTCAGACAACAAAAGAAGCCAAAAGGAAAGTGGGACTTGAGAAGAGCCCCTGGTTTGAAAACAGAACAGGATCAGTTCAGTTTTGACCATGCTTTGTTTAGAATGGGACATTGTTCTAGTTTGCTTTCAATTACTGTGATGAAACACTCTGACCAACTTGGGGAGGAAAGGGTTGATTTGTCTTACATCTCCCTGGTCACAATTCATCACTTAAGTAGCCCAAGGTAGGAACTCAGGGCAGGAACCTGGAAGCACGAGCTGAAGCACAGACCATGAAGCAATGCTGCTTACTGGCTTGTTCCCCTGCCCGTGCTCAGCCTGCTTTCTTATACAATACACAATAACCTGCCTAGGGGTGGCACCACCACAGTGGGCTAGGCCCTCCACATCACTCAATCAAGAAAAGACCCTACAGACATGGCCACAGGCCAGTCCAATGGAGGCAATTCCCCAACTGAGGCTCCCTCAACCCAAGTGTGTCAAGTTGACACTAAAGCTGTCCAGCACAGACATCTAACTGAAAACTGAAAAGTCCAGTGAAGTATTGATAGAATGACAGGTGAGGAGAAGAGAGAATTAGCGCCCACAGTTTTGTAGTAGTCATCAGCTCAACCATCTGTTGGTAGGTAAAATCATGAAAGTGAGTGAGGTTAACAGTTAAGAGCAGGCCAGGCATGGTGTGCAAGCCTTTAATCCCAGCACTCAGGAGGCAGAGGCAGGCGGCTCTCTGGGAGTTCAAGGCCAGCCTGGTCTACAGAGCGAGTCCCAGGACACCTGGGGCTACAGGGAGACCCTGTCTCAAAAAACGCCAAAAAAAAAAAACAACAGGAGCAGAAAGAGAAGACCTAAAAGAATTACCATTTCAGAGCAGAAGGAGGAAGAGCCCATCTAGAGGCTTGGAGGAAAAGCTTCAGAAGGTAAGAGCTCAACCAGGAGTGAGGGAATCAGAGACAGCAGCAGTGCACCCGGCTTTGCAGTTTTGGGGGTGTCACCTAAATATCACAGAGGGAACAGTTCTCCAAGTGTTGGTACATTTATTTAGTAGTAGCAAAACAGTGCAATGGGAGTACATGCAATGGGGGTACATGCAATGAGAGTACATGCAATGAGGGTACATGCAATGGGAGTACATGCAATGGGAGTACATGCAATGGGAGCACATGCAATGGGAGCACATGCAATGGGGGTACATGCAATGGGAGTACATGCAGTGGGAGTACGTGCAATGGGAGTACATGCAATGGGAGTACATGCAGTGGGAGTACGTGCAATGGGAGTACATGCAATGGGAGTACATGCAATGGGAGCACATGCAATGAGGGTACATGCAATGGGGGTACATGCAATGGGAGTACATGCAATGGGGGTACATGCAATGGGGGTACATGCAGTGGGAGTACATGCAGTGGGAGCACATGCAATGGGAGTACATGCAATGGGAGCACATGCAATGAGAGTACATGCAATGGGGGTACATGCAATGAGAGTACATGCAATGAGGGTACATGCAATGGGGGTACATGCAATGGGGGTACATGCAGTGGGAGTACATGCAGTGGGAGTACATGCAGTGGGAGCACATGCAATGGGAGTACATGCAATGGGAGTACATGCAATGGGAGCACATGCAATGGGAGTACATGCAATGGGAGTACATGCGATGGGGATACATGCAATGGGAGTACATGCAATGGGGGTACATGCAATGGGAGTACATGCAATGGGGGTACATGCAATGGGAGTACATGCAATGGGAGTACATGCAATGGGAGCACATACAATAGGGGTACATGAAATGGGAGTACATGCAATGGGGTACATGCAATGGGAGTACATGCAATAGGGGTACATGCAATGGGAGTACATGCAATAGGGGTACATGCAATGTGGGTACATGCAATGGGGGTACATGCAATGGGAGTACATGCAATGGGAGTACATACAATAGGGGTACATGAAATGGGAGTACATGCAATGGGGTACATGCAATGGGGGTACATGCAATGGCAAATGAACGCATGTCAAAGAGGTTAAGACAAGGTTTTAAGCAAAATGTGGAGGATTTTAACTTTATTTTGATTCAATAATCCCCAGAGCGTTACAAGTCAGGCTGGACAGAGTCTTGTTGGGAGAGCATCAGATTCGGTTTTAAATCTGCCCATAAAGATCAGTGTGGTGCTTGAAGAGCAGATTCGTCAGAGCTGAGGTCAAGGGTGAAAGAACAGGGAGTGGTGAGGTTCACGAGTGCAATCTTTCCAAATGTGTGATGGAGAAGGGTGAGAAGGAGTAGGGAGGATGGGGGAGCAGGGTTAAAAGAGCCTCTTTTCAGCCGAGCGTGGTGACGCACGCCTTTGATCTTAGCACTTGGGAGCCAGAGGCAGGTGGATCTTTGTGAGTTCAAGACTAGCCTGGTCTACATAGTGAGGTCCAGGACAGCTGGGGCTACAGAGAGACCCTGTCTCGAAAAGACAAAAAAAAAAAAATTAAAAAAAAAAAAAAAAGCAAGCTGGGTGTGATGGCACACACCCTTAATCCCAGCATTCGGGAGGCAGAGTGGATCTCTGAGTTTAAGGCCAGTTGGGGCTACAGGGAGACCCTTTGGTTCAGCAGTTAAGGGCACTGGCTGTTCTTANAATGTAGAAATAACACAACAAAATGTTAGAATCATTTAATATCTATACTAGCACAACCACATACAACATGTTCCTAAAGAATTCTAACTTCTTATGATGTCATAGCAACTATCTGAAATAATTATCTAAAACCAGAGAACTAGGAACAGTTTTCCCAATATTACTTATAACATGATTTTTTATTCAGAATTGCCATATAGATGGGTCATCATAGTGCAAATTTATTAACTTGGATGGCAATGCTTCTTGCTGCATCAGACATGGAGAAAGCACATCACTGCCTAAGCTGCTTACTTGCAGATATTAATAATCTCTACATTCATATTACTTATACTATATAATTACCCATGATCTTGAATGTGTTTACTGAAAAATAACTACTTGTCACAGGCAAATATTATCAAAAGTGCATTAGGGCAATGAGAGTCACAAAACCAAAAATGTAACCATTTTTCATTTCATTGAAGAGCCAATAAAGCTAGAGACACACCGTTGTGCAACAAAAAAGCTCTGGGATTAATTATAGGAGATACTCTTTGGTATTATCCTTAGATATTCAAAAAGCTTCTATTGCCTAATATTAAATATTCTTGAAACACAAGATGTTTTCCCTCTTCTAAGGAGAAATGTAAGGAAAACTACAATTATTTAAAAAGTCACATTATTCTGATAAATATATACGTGGGGCGACATTTAGTTCAGGCCCTGTCCACCTCAGCGATTAACAGCTTAGATCACATAATCTCTAGCAAATATATAATAGCTAGAGTTAATCACATCCAATGAAACAAAATTAGCATCCTTATGCCTCAGGGCACATTCGACCTCTCTTACAGACTCCAGCTACCAGAAACTCTTTCAGCTCAAGCTTTTGCTACCATAAGAAGAACTTTGTTTCAGGATACCTATGATTTGTTTAAATTTTAAAATGAAGAATCTTTAGCACTAGAACACTTTGAACTGGAAATGGATGAGGCTGGTCTTTATTTAACATTTGGATGTGAAAAAGTTACCTTTACTTGTCCTTAAGTGCATGTTTTTCCCCCCTTGGAAAGAGGTGAACAAGCATCTATTCATTCCAGATAGGGTGCTGAACATACACCAAATAAACACTGATACCCCACAGAGATCTCCTGCACTTCTAAAAGAATTTTTTAACATGAAAGAGTCAGCACCTACTAGATTAAAAGGTACCCAAGATAGATGTAGACCTCGGGATTAGTTAACAACATGTCAACACGTTCAATAGGTGGAAACCAACAGGTCAGACCCTTGACCCGTCGCACTCCAGTGGGTCCGGCACCCCCTCCCCACCATACCTAGTTTTGACACCATGTATTAGATGTTCCTCTGTTTGAACTTCCTGCAAGTGGAATTGTTTTAGGTACTCTTATACATACTTGCATTATTTTTGGTTTTGTGGTGTCAGAACTCAAACCCTAGTTTTTGCATGCTGCACTCTCTGAGCTACTCCCACAACCATTTCTTTTTGTTGTTGTTGTTCTTGTTGTATCTTCGGCTAGAGATTAAACTAGCGGCTCTCATGCATGCTAGTCAAGTTTCTACCACTGATCCATAGCCCCCGCTCTTGCCAGAACCTTGACTTTGAGACACCTGTCGAACTGTAGGCCTGTTAGACAAAACTGTTCCTTCCTATATCTCGCTTACACCATGATATACTCTGGCATGAGGAAAACTGTGATGACTATACAAGCGTCTCTCCACCAGACTGCAGTGTCCCTGTCTCACTCCATTGTTCCTGTGCCCATCGCTCTCTCGTTCCCATTATTGAGTGCCAAGGAGAGCCACAAGTGTTTCTCCCAAGGGTTGTTCCGGCCTAGAAAGAATAATTTCCCAGAAACTTGCCCGTATCATGTATCACTCCTGTGGTGAGAAGGGCGTTTCTGTCCATCACCGTAAATCAACAGGAGTTTGACCGTTTTCTCACCCCCGGCCATACTCGGTAATGCTGAAACCTCACAATAAGCACCTCGTTTCCACTGGATTAAAGGGAAAAGGAAACAGGAACGAAAGGCAGCCCCAGCGGCTCTCCGTAACCTCAGCGCTAGAGGCTGATAACATTTCCCTAGCCCACCTATTTTCATCTGACAGCTACACCAGGCTGTGCCCCACTGCCACTCCTGGACCCCCAGGCTGCTGCTTGATCAGCACTCCGCAGCCTAAATTCCCCTGGGCACACACTCACCACACACCAGTCACCGTGCTGATTGTACTCACTGACTTCACAGGCTGGCATCTGATTGATTTTCCCCAGCCAAATTCCACTAGCAAACAGCACTCAACCCTGGACTGGCTATAATACATGTGTGAAAAAAAGGACCTCGGGGCAGGAGATATGGCCTAGCGGTTTAAGAGCGCTGACTGCTATCAAGAGGACTCCGCGCGGAGTTTTGATTTCCCAGCCACCCCACGTGGCGCTGAGGAAACGAATCGTTTCTAAACCTCCCAGCTTCCAGGGGAAATCCGACTACCTTTTTCTGCACCGCGACATTTAGATTGGGCACGAGCAGGTGGCACAGATACCTTTTTTACAGCAGGATCACTACAATTCATAAACACATAGTGAAAATAAATAAAATTCCCCTATAAAATAAGCAAAAGTAAAGAAAAAATGAATAATAAAATGGACCTGGGGCACGCCATTTCTGCTTTGTTTGATGTGCGAAGAGCCTATTCTCCCAACTGTAGTTCTCCGACCCAGGCATTCTTGGTTTTAAGTACCCCAGCGAGCTTTAATCACATAATTCTTCAGGGTCCTCTACATTTTTAATTAATAATTTTAATATGTCTTGGGCAGAGGCAGGTGGATCTCTAGTGTACAAAGGGAGTTCTAGACCACTGAGAGCTACATAGTGAGGTCCAGGCCAGCTGGGCTTACAGGGAGACCTTTGGTTCTCAAACAACTCCTCAAGAAAAAAAAAAAAAAAATAAAATTGAATAGAATTCTATGGCTGGCCTTACTGGCTAGTCTACCTAGCCAGCTTTTTCTGGGGATCCCCTTCCCTCTCACCTTCAAGATGGAATTACTCGCTAGTAGTACTTGGCATGTTCACCTCTGGGCATTTACATGTGTCTGGGGATACCCCTCCCACTATCCACCTTCCTAGGGCTAGGACTAAGCCATTCCCAGTACGCTTGCCAGTGTTCACCTGCAATCTTACCATGTGTTTTCTGGGGATCCCCTCCCTCCACCTCCCAGGCTGCGACTTACCAGTAGCTTGGCGAGTTGTTCAGCCTGGCATGCGTGTTACATGTGTTCTGAGAGGGATTCCAGCTCCGCAGGTCTGTTTTTTAAAACCTCTGTATTCCCTGTTATATAATTTGGTACCCCTACTGCGAGGCTGGTCTCTGAGCATTCTTCGACAATAGCTCCCTGCCAATGATGCCAGAGCCCCATGAGCTCCTGACTTACAAGACTAGCCCACGTACTCGTGCAGAGCAATAGAAACAGGTATTTATTGGCAGATACATTGAATATAGCTCCCAAGTCTAAAGAGGTCAGGCTAGAAAAGTGCCTTTGAAAAAGGACGTTACTAATCCTCCAAACCCCAGAAGCAGCTCTTCAGGGCGTGCATCCGTTGAACCAGCCACTGCCAGTGGGTCTTATCTCGGTTAACACTCACCTAGCTCCCCAACTCTTTTTTTAATTCTTTAATTTTTTATTGAGCTTTTGTGGTTGAATTTCATTAGGCGAATAATTTCTTAATTCAAATTTTATGCCTTCCCCCAATCCCACTGCCCACACCCTGTGCTAGTTCATGCCAATCCTGGCCTTACTGTTAAGTCGCTGTCGTGATCTTTTTTTTCTCTTGTCATTTTTTGTTTTTTTATTTAACCTTTTTTGATGAGAAGATCACTATTTGCCAGAGTAAGTTCTCTTTGTGAGCAAGGGTCTTTTATTGCTAGTTTGTTCGCCCAACTCAATATTTCTCTTTTTCCTCAAAAGAATCAGTCCCAGGACTCACCTAGCTCCTCCATCTCAGCTTCCTTGAAGTGCTGGGGATCAGCCCCCTCCATTTAGAATCTTAAGATAGTGCTGATTAAATCACAGGTTCCTTTTGGTTCCGTTGGTCGTTGTATGCTCCTGGGTCTTGGCTCCATCTTTGGCGGATATAGGATGCTGGGAAGTGCCCGATTCATCCTCAAGTGTCCTATGAGTCGCTGGGATCAACGGGCGCTCCTTCACCAGCTCTGAGTTGCGGGATCATCGGGCTCTTTCTCGTATGTCTGTTCCTGGTTCACATAGAGGGTTTCATCATTTCATGAGTTCTCTGAGCGGCTGGAGGATCACAGCGCTTCCATCTCAGATGTCGTTGAGTGTTCCTGGTGCACCCATACTACTTCAAAAGGGTCCAAGGTTTCCAGCTTGGGGGATTTCCCAGCTCTGCGATCTTCTAAGTTCGGTCCTCTTGTCCATTGTGGAGTCAAATAGGAAGCCGTTTTTGTACTCGCTCAGATTTCTTTCAGTTAGAGACCCATATGTCCTGTGATTAGTTTTAATTTGTCAACTTGACATACCTAGGAATCCATTGGAAAAGAGTTATCGGATGGCTGGTCTAGTGGAGGACTGTGTCTTTATTGCCGCACTCACTGGCAGTGATCAGGGAACGGACCTGTCGTCAAAGTGAGGCAGCACCAGCCCTTTGGTCTGGCGCCCTCTAGCACGTTAATAAAAGTAACAGACAGGAACAGCCACGCCAGCGAATCCAGCAGATAATACATGTATCTACTTCATCTGTTCACCACAGTGCTTCTAAGATGTATCAGTGGTTTGTTCCTTTTTCAGTATCATTCCACTGTTTGGATAAACACAATTTGTTTACCTATTCAGCATTAGAAAAGAATCTTAGGTTTTTCTAAGTTCACACATATTCTGAACTGTAAGCTATACTCAGAACAACTCACATTATGTCTTTATATGGATATGTCCTTTCAGATCCTACAGGGTAAATGTCTAGGAGTGCAATTGCCAGTGACAGGTTAAATACGTTTGTTTTTTTTATTCTTTAATAGTGTCTGATTGAAGATATTTTTTAAATCAAATCAACCCATTAAATGACTCCATACACTCGCTCCAGGAGTTGCAGCAGAGGTGGCGCTACCGCCTTTTTCCTAGCCACTTGTTGTTCGTATGTCAGGGTCAGGCAGATCTTTTGCGACATTTCCCAAGTGACCTAGATTTCTTTGGTCTCCAGAGCAAGTGTCCAGACAGGTGGGGACTAACAGGGACAACCCCTGGTCTTCAAAAAGACCCAAAAAAAAAAAAAAACCAGCTTACAGGAAAAGGGTAGCTAGTCAGTATAAGCATGCATCTGCCGGGGCTGTTGTTTGTTCACTGGAGCTTCGCTTGACCTGTGGTTGTTAATTAGCGTGCGCGTTGTTAGTTCCTTGCTTTTCTTCCTGAAGAATGGACCTTTATTTTTTTTTATTTTATTTTTTGTATGTTGTAGGGTGAATCGTACTGTCTGCATGTACCGTTGCCATGCACCGTGCTCGGTGCTCAAATTGTCTACAGAGGTCAGAGAGGGTTGTCGGGATTCCCCTGGAACTGGAATTTCTCGTGGAATGGAGTTACGCGGACAGTTCTTAGCCACGCTAATGTCTGCGCGTAGCTGTGGGATGATCGGAGACCCAGGTCCCTGCCAAAAGAGCATCGGTCTCTTGACTGCCTAGGCAACCTCATCCGGCCACGGCAAAGATGGACACTTTAACCCTGAAGTGGTCAAGCACATAACACTTTCTCCCGTTTAAATTGTTGGCATTTGTTGTCCACACATGTTTGTCACAGGCCACAGAAATGAAACCAGAACAGTGTCCTACTTAGAAAAGCGTTTGAGAAAACCCCTCCCTGACTCTGAGAGGAATTAGCCTCTCTCTAGCCTTCATCCCAGTTTATCTCCATATTCTTCCCTACCATCAGCCACCACGTCCTATTAGTTTCATCTTAAATTCTCTCTTTAAGCCAGGCATAGTGCCACATGCTTTTAATACCAGCAATTTGGTAGGCGCAGACGGCAGGTGGACTCGTGTTTGGAGTTCCAAGGACTGTGCTCTACAAAGGGAGTTCCTGGCAAGCTGGGGCTGCTAGGTAGACCCTCTCTTGAAATTCAAATTTTAAACTCTCCCTTCAGCATCTCAAAATAGCTTTTTTGTGGGGTCTTCCTTACTTCTTTGCTATTTGCTTCTTAAGTATGGGCTCCTCAGACTCCAGGTCTTGTCCATGCTCATGTTACACCGTCCTCTAGGTAGGGCCATTCATTTCCTCAGCTTCCAACATGATCCAGAGTCTTTCGCCACAGTCTTCACTGTCATCATTGGCCTAAGTCCCATGGTGCCTCCATAAACAACATATCCCACTGGAATATTAATTATCAATTCTGGCAAGGTTGATCTCCCTACTGAGCTCAAGTCACAAGTGGTCCAGCTAGAAACTCAGCCATCCTCAGCCCTTATTTATAAGCAGTCACCAATTCTATTCCTTCTATTCCAAAGTCATTCCTTTACCTGAGATTGTTAACATAGCTTGGCTCTGCCATTTGCTTCCTAATTACCTCAAAGCTTCATGGTCTCAAATGAGGTGATGGTGTGAGGAACTGATAAAGAAGATAAAGCATGAAAAGACGAATGTGCAGAGAAAAGGGGAGACTGGAAAATAACTCCAGGTTTCTGGCTCAGACAACAAAAGCCAAATGGGAAAGTGGGACTGAGAAGACCCCCTGGTTTTTGAAAACAGTAACAGTAATCTACAGTTCAGTTATTAGACCTAATGCTTTGTTTCCTAATAAGTCTGACATTTTGATCTTCGTTACTGTCATTCACTTACTGTGTTTAAACATTCTGCCACTTTGGGGGGCGGACGTACAGGGGGATTGCTGGATCTGCTCTTTCACATCTCCCACTTCGGTCTACAATTTCCATCCACTTAAGTGCCATTCGGGGTAGACACTCAGGCTGAGGAACTGTGGAAGCACCGACGCTCGCGGGAAGCACAGACCATGAAGCCAGATAGGGCATGGCTTACTGCTTTTCGCTCTCTCTGGCCCAGGCCTCAAGTCTTTTCTTGCTTATACCATACACGAACTAAACTGACCTAGGTAGGATGGCGCCACCACCACACAGTCGGCCGCTAGGCCCTCCGCACTTCACTCAATCAGAAAAAGACCTACAGACAATGGTGACAGGCCAGTCCAATGGAAGGAATTCCCCAAACGGGAGGCTCCCTCAACCCCAAGTGTGTCAACGCTTGGATCACTAGAAGCCTGTCCAGCACCAGGACATCTAACTTGAAAAATGAAAAGGGTCCAGTGAGAGTATTGGTCTATTAATGACAGGTGAGGAGAAGAGAGAATTAGCGCCCACAGTTTTGTAGTAGTCATCAGCTCAACCATCTGTTGGTAGGTAAAATCATGAAAGTGAGTGAGGTTAACAGTAAGGCAAGGCCAGGCATGGTGTGCAGCCTTTAATTCCCAGCACTCAGGAGCAAAAGGCAGGCGGCTTCTCTGGAGTTCAAGGCCCAAGCCTGGTCTACGAGCGTAGTTCGCCTCAGGGACACCCTGGACCTACCAGAGGAGACCCGGTCTCAAAAACGCCAAAAAAAATAAAAAACGGAGCAGTAAAGCGAAGGAATAGACCCTAAACACAATTTACCATTTCCAGGACGAAGACAGGCGGAAAGAGTGCCCCCATCTAGAGGCTGGAGGAAAAACTTCAGAATCAACTTTAAGAGCATCAAAAGCCAGATTCGAGGGAATTCATGCAGACTCACGCAGCAGTGACCCTCGGCATTTGCAGTTCTTGAGGTCGGTGCGTCACCTAAATTTCACACGAGCGGTACATTCTCAAGTGTGTACATTATTAGTTGATATAGCAAATTCAGTGCCAATGGTAGTAGTATATTTGACCTAATGTGGATTCATGAAGTAACTGCAGGGGCGGTACATGCAATAGGGGTACATGCAATGTGGGTACATGCAATGGGGGTACATGCAGTGGGAGTACATGCAGTGGGAGTACGTGCAATGGGAGTACATGCAATGAGAGTACATGCAATGGGGGTACATGCAATGAGAGTACATGCAATGGGGGTACATGCAGTGGGAGTACATGCAGTGGGAGTACGTGCAATGGGAGTACATGCAATGGGAGTACATGCAATGGGAGCACATGCAATGAGAGTACATGCAATGGGGGTACATGCAATGAGAGTACATGCAATGAGGGTACATGCAATGGGAGTACATACAATAGGGGTACATGAAATGGGAGTACATGCAATGGGAGCACATACAATAGGCGTACATGAAATGGGAGTACATGCAATGGGAGCACATACAATAGGCGTACATGAAATGGGAGTACATGCAATGGGAGCACATACAATAGGCGTACATGAAATGGGAGTACATGCAATGGGAGCACATACAATAGGCGTACATGAAATGGGAGTACATGCAATGGGAGCACATACAATAGGCGTACATGAAATGGGAGTACATGCAATGGGAGCACATACAATAGGCGTACATGAAATGGGAGTACATGCAATGGGAGCACATACAATAGGCGTACATGAAATGGGAGTACATGCAATGGGAGCACATACAATAGGCGTACATGAAATGGGAGTACATGCAATGGGAGCACATGCAATGAGAGTACATGCAATGGGAGTACATGCAATGGGGTACATGCAATGGGGGTACATGCAATGAGAGTACATGCAATGAGGGTACATGCAATGGGAGTACATACAATAGGGGTAACGATTGCCAGACAATAGGGCGTCCCTGTCAAAATGGGAAGTCTACATGCAATAAGGGGTACCTATGTGCCAATCGTGTAGGTTACATTGCATATGTGCACAGCCAATGCCAATTGGTAATATAGCCAAATGGAGAATCCAGATTAACCCTGCAATGGATGAAGTACAAGCTGTACGATCAATAGGGTACATAAAAATGGGGTACAGTCTAATGGGGTACATGTTCAATGGGGGGTACATGCAATTTTGGAAAACGCCAATGATAACGGCCAATGTCAAAGAGGTTAGACAACGGTTTTAGCAAAAATGTGGGAGGTTATAACTTTATTTTTGATTCCAATCAATCCCAGAGCGTTACAAGTCAGCTGGACAGAGTTTTTCTTGTGGGGCGTAGGATCAGATTCGGCTTTTATTGCCGATAAAGATCAGTTGTCTGGTGTGAGAGCAAGATTCTGGTTCAGCAGACGATGTGAGTCAAGAGTGTGTTAAATGAAAACAGGAGTTGGTGAGCGTTCGACGAGATGCAATCTTTCCAAAATGTTGACTGAGTAAGGGTGAGAGGCAGTTGTAGGGAGCATTGGAAGGAGCAGTTAAAAGAGCCTTTTTCAGCCGAGCGTGATGGTGCTCGCCCGCCTTTATACATATTTACGCTCATACTGGGAGCCAGAGCAGACCTGGAATGCTTTTTGTGTAGTTCAAGGACTAGGCCTGGTGGTTTACAATTTTAAGTTAAGAACCAAATGGGTTCCGGGTACAGTCGGGCATACAGGGACCTGTCGTCGAAAAGATCAATATTAAATAATAATAAATATTTAAAAAAAAAAAAAAAAAAAAAAAAAAAACGAGCCTTTTTTCTCAAGAACGAGAAGGTGTGTGCACAAGAGAAACGCTGAGGAGATACTGAAGCCAGGGAGGAGAGGGACTGTGTTTGACAGATGCCCCATCAAAAGACAGGCAGAAGGAAGCAGAGTCCTGTGCAGGAACTCAGCACAGCTCTGTTTCAGAGGTCTGCTTTGCCCATGCGCCCACCCGCATTCCCAGCTGCTGTACTGTTTGTATTCATCTGATTGAACCTACTCACTGTGCACATCCTCATTTTCTGAGACAGAGTCTCTCACTGAACCTGGGGCTCAGCCCACTGATTCAGCTAGGTTGGCTGGGATCTGCCTGTCTCCACCTCCATGGTGCTGGGATTACAGGCCTGTGCTGCCATGCCAGTCGTTTTATGTGGCTGCTGGGTATGCTGTGTCTGTGTGGCAGCACTTTACCTCCTGAGCCATCTCCCTGGAGCCTTCTTTTTCTTTTCTTAACTTTGATGTTTTTATTATTTCATGTATGTCAGAAATTATAAAGGGTGAAAAACATCTTCCATATTCCCAATTTCTCCTCACATTCCAATCCCCAAAAGCATCTTCCCACAGTTTCTTTTTTTTTTTTTAAAGGCGTGCACCACCACACCCAGCTATTTTTTTTCTTTATTAGACTGAAAGATGTCATGTTTTCCTTAAGGAAGTGTTTGAAGGCTCCTCCTTGGCAAGCCCAAACCGCCATCAGTTCTGCCCTTGTGCCTCACGCTGGGGTCTTCCCTTCCCATGGTCACCCAATGAGGTCCAGTAAGCACTGCATCCTGTCTTAATCTTCCTGTACTGGCCTCCATGATACAGCCTGGGTAGTCCAACAATGGCAGTCTATACTCTGAAGCAGCTGAAACCCCAGTAGCAGCTCAGTCCACAAGCTGGATGTCTCAGCAGTCCCCATCTGGCACTGAAGGTTTGGAGGATTCTTGGAGAGACATGAGTCTTCAGTCCATATTGGAAGGTTGAAAAGCTGTGTCTCATGTCTTTGAAGGATGGCAAAATCAGTGGCAGCCACAGGGTCCAGCTAATATTTATTTTATGTGTATGAATGTACTGCCTGAATGTGTGTAAATGAACCCATGTCATGCAATGCCCTCAGAGGTCAGAAGAAGGCATCGGATTCCCCTGGAAGTGGAGTTACAGACGGTTGTTAGCCGGCATGTGGGTGCAAGAACAGCTGATACTCTTAACCGCTGATCCATCTCTCCAGCCCCCCAAAGTTTCTTTGTACACACACAACAAAGGACAGACGTTCTTATTATCACTGAATCTGTCCTTGCCATTTTTTTACCCCAAAGCACATAATTATGCTTTCTGTTCTATTTGTTGCCTTTTGTCACTTAACAATACACCTTGGAGTCTTTTCCCATGCATGCAGGCCTGACAACCCAAGTCCCATCATTGTTTCATCTGCTTGAACTGCCTGTTATTTAAGACTGTGATATTCAGGGATCCATCCTCCCCTCCCCTTTTGCAGGACCTCACTATGTAGCCCAAGTTAGCCTCAACTTCAATCTTGCATCCCTCCTGCCTTAGCCTCCCAAGGGCTGGAATTATAAGCAGTACTTACCATGCATGGACAACTCTTAGGAGGTGGTTCTTTCCTGCCACCTTGTAGAATCCAATGACGGGACTCGGCTTGTCAGGCCTGCATGCAGGTATCGCTACCCACTGATCCATCGCACTGGCCTAAGGCAGTACCTTGTTTTTAAAGCAAGTACCCTGTTGAGAGGTAGAGTGGGAAAAGTGTGAAGAAACCTGTCTTTAGGTTGACGACAGGAAATACAAAACTAATCATGTTCATAAACATGGGGGACTGGGAGGGAACAGATGACTTGGGCAGTAGGAAAATGTCACCATCAGCTCAGGCACCTTCAGCAGTGGAATCCGCATCAGTGGAGGGCAGAGTGGAACTCAGAAACGTGCAATATCTTAATCTCACTTGCCTCCTGCCCTGTGGAGCTGATGCTGCCTCAAAATGGAATTCACAAAAGGATTGGCTGCCCCTCCAGAAATCTCTGGATGGGGAGAGATTTATTTAAATTATAGTTTGTGCTTTGAACACATTTAAGGATTTAGCTATCCATTTGAATATTTGAAACAGTGATATTGTACATTATTCATAATTCATTTGGTTTTTTTCAAGCCAGCTGGGTCTTCAGATTTGGTAAAAAAAAATTTTTAGGCTGGGCGTGGTGGCGCATGCCTTTAATCCTAGCACTTGGGAGGCAGAGGCAGAGGCAGGTAGATCTTTGTGAGTTCAAGGCCAGCCCAGTCTACAGAGTGAGTTCCAGGACAGCTGGGGCTACAGAGAGACCCTGTCTCAAAAAAAAAAATTTTTTTTTTTAGATATAATACTGAAAGCACAACCCACGGAGATTTCTAAGGTGAGTGTGTAGTTACTTTGCTCATTGCTGTGACAAAATACTGGACAAAATCAGCTTCAGGAAGGAAGGGTTTGTTTTGGCTCACAGTTAAAGGATACAGGCTTCGAGACCACTGATGTTAACTACCGCAGTGGACTTTATTCACATTAAAAACTTCCCCTTTGCAGAAATTTCACTCTGTTAGAGAGCACAAACATGACACAGCCTGGGAGAAAACATCGGCCATGCATCATCCAATGAAAGATTTGTATCCAACATATATAAAGAACTCTTTGCGGTGGTTTGAATGAGAATGTCCCCCATAGGCTCCAAGCATTTGGACATTTTGTCCCCAGTTGTGGTGCTGTTTTGGGAGGTCTTAGAAGGTGTGGCCATGCTGGAGGGAAGCACGTCACTGGGGGCAGGCTTAGAGAGTTTTTGAAAAGCCTTGCCACTAGTCACTAGTCACTCTGCTTCCTGTGCCTGCTTGAAGATGTGAATGTCTGCTTTCTGCTTTGGCACCTCCTGCCACCATGCCTCCACACCACGATGGACTCTGATTCCCCTGGAACCATCAACCATTCAAATAAACTCTTCCTCCAGGGCTGGAGAGATGGCCTAGCAGTTAAGAGCACCGATTGCTCTTGCAGAGGACCCGGGTTTAATCCCCAGCACCCACATGGCAGCCGAGAACCATCTTTAACTCCAGTTCCAGGGGAATCCGACACCCTCTTCTGACCTCCGCGGCATTGCATGACATGGGCGCACAAACCTGCATGCAGACAGTACATTCATACACATATAAATAAATAAATAAATAAATAAATAAATAAATAAATAAATAAATTCTTCCTTTTAAAAGTTCCCTTGGTCATGGTGGTTCTATCACAGCAACAGAAAAGTGACTAATACACTCTTAAAACTGAACAATAAGAAAAAAATTAATAGACAAAATACATAACACCTCACCTCAGCAAACATGACAGATGATAAAGCATAAATGTTACACGCCGTAGGTCACTAAGAAACTAAAAATAATCCCAGAGACCCTTTCTCAAAAAAAAAAGTGCAAGAAAGAAACTGAGTATTGTTATTAACGTAAGCTCTCCATGACTTAAATACCTGGGGCTGGAGAGATGGCCTAGCGGTTAAGAACACTGACTACTCTTGCAGAGGACCCGGGTTTGATCCCCAGCACCCACATGGCGGCTAAGAACCATCTGTAACTCCAATTCCAGGAGAACTCCAGTTCCAGGGGAATCTGAGACCCTCTTCTGACCTCCGCAGCATTGCACGACACGGGTGCACAAACCAACATGCAGACAGTACATCCATGCACATACAAAAAAAAAAAAATACCTAACACAGTTTAGAGCCAAGACTTATTTTTGCTCATGGTTCTGGAGGTTCCAGTCCACTATCAGGTGACCCTGTCACCTTAGGTCTTGTGACAGGAGCTTGTAGTGCAGCAAATCAATCATGCCATGGATGGTGAGACAGGAAGGCTCAGTGGGAGTCCCACAATCCTCTTAACCTTAAGGATTTCCTTCCCTTAATTTCCTATCTCCTAGCAGCCCAGAGAACCTCCCAATACCAGCACCCTAGGGACCAAGCTATTATCCAGTGACGTTTTTAGAGACATCCCAACCATAGCAATAAGATGTGATGCTACTCCTATGAGAATGGCCTACATCCAGAGCACTGTCAACACCGAATTTTGGCAAGGGTAACATCTCAGTCACTGCAGCTGACAACGTGATACAGTACAACTCTGGAGCACAGTTGGGTAGCTTCTGACTACATGGAAATATGGACCTGTACAAATGAATGAAGAACACCAAAAAATGGTATTAGGTCCAAAAGACATGGAACCTTGAGGTGGTCAAGCACAGGGGCTAGTTTAGTCTGGGACCCTATTTGGTTTGCATTACACACACACACACACACACACACACACACACACACACACACCACATCACTCTCCAAACAACACACCTAGCAACCTCAGGACCTCCTCCTCAACCTCCCGCCTGCTTTGGGAGGTTGAGTACGTGTATATGTACATATTCCCATCTCTGGATAATAATATATATTTCTTCACCCCTAGTGTATTAGTCACTTTTCTGTTGCTGTAATAAAACACCATGACCAAAGGAACTTATAAAAGGAAGAGTTTATTTGAACTTATGATTGATGGTTCCAGGGAATTAGAGTCCATCATGGTGGGAGGCATGGCGGCTGGAGCTGGAGCAGCATGCCAAGGGTCACATCTCACAATGAGCACAGGAAGCCAAGATGAGGGCGACTGGAGACCACGAGGCTTGTTAAACTCACTAAGCCTGCCCCCAGTGACATACTTCCTCTATCACGGCCACACCTTCTAAGACCTCCAAAAACAGTGCCACCAACTGGAGACAAATGTCTGAATATTTACAGCCTATGGGGGACACTCATTCAAACCACCATACCTAGTAACAATCATATCTATACAGTTTTGGTTCAAGTGTATTCCCAGTGTATCTGGTATGAAGAATAAGGGTCTGATCAGGCCTGAACCAATTTTGGATGCATGTACATAAAGCAAAACCATGTCCTTCAAATGAACTTTTAGCAAAAATTCCTAATTGCTATCTTATGCCTTTGAATAACCTGGGTGTGCATATGGTTAAAAGCAGATGCATTGTGGGAAGGGACATGTGCAGTGGGAAAATGAAATATATGACCCAAACTACATCCCTGAGTAATGAAACCCCTCCTCTTGTGCCCCATAAAAGGAAGTCCCAAACAGTAATTGGGACCCTTGAGTCCTCCCATTCATATGGCCCAATGTCAATTTTGACAGGGTATTATTCCTCTATAATATGGACTCTTGCTTCACTCTGAATAAAGTTATCTTTCCTCTTTGCAAATCTTGTGAGCCTTTATTTTTAGTTCTTTGGATAAGAAGTCAAGAACCAGAAAATACCCAGCCCCAACCTGGACCAGTAACTGAGAGTTTCTGGTCATCCCTTTCCAGGATTCCTGGACTCACTTAGATATGAACTTATCTCATAGTCAGTGACGCTAAGATGTAGCTGGGCATATTGGTGTGTGCTTGTAATCTGAGAAGGGGGCACAGGCAGGAAGATCTGGAGTTCAGGGACAGCCTGAGCTATATAACACCCTACCTCAAAAGAAAGTTAGAATGTTATTGCCTATCTAGTCCCACTTGCTCACAAACTTACAGTGGCATTTTCCAGGATCATATGACAGCTGTCTGAATGCAGAGGAGGCTTGAGAATCCAAGCCAGGTATTCGGAAGATTTGTTACAAGTATAAAATATAGTGCCACTTATATCACAAAATTTTTGCTTTGAAAACTATTTTTCATAGTGACATATTTATGTTAACCTGTAATCTTTTATTGTTGCGTATGTGGTGTGTTTGTGTGTGTGTGTGCATGTGTGTATGCACATATCTGTATGTATGTGTGCATAAGGAAGCTGGAAGTTGACTTCAAGTGTCTTCTTTGACTGCTCTCCACCTGATTTGTTGAGACAGGGTGTCACACCATACAGAGAGCTTTGCAATTCAGCTAGACTGATGGCCTATGCATTCCAGGGATCTGCCTGTTTCTGTCACAGACATGCAGCACCATGCCTAGCTTTTTTCATGAGTGACTGGGATCCAGATGCAAGTCTTTGTCCTTGTGTATCAGGTGATTTGCAGACTAAGCCATCTCCCCAGCCCTGATTGGTTTAATTTTGGTTTGGTTTGGTTTGGTTCGGTTTGGTTCCGTTTGGTTTGATTTTTCTGAGACAGGATCTCCCTGTAACTAAATGGCCTAGAACCCAATATGTAGACCAGGCTGGCCTTGAGCTCACAGAGATCTGCCAGCCTCTGCCTACAGATTAAAGGCATATGCCCCACACCTAGACTGTTTGGTTTTTTTGTTTTGTTTTGTTTTGTTTTGTTTTGTTTTGTTTTGTTTTGTTTTGTCTTTTCGAGACAGGGTGTCCCTGTAGCCCCAGCTGTCCTGGAATTCACTCTGTAGACCAGGCTGGCCTTGAACTCACAAAGATCCACCTGCCTCTGCCTCCCAAGTGCTAGGTTAAAGGCGTGCGCCACCACGCCCGGCCGACTGTTTGGTATTTTTAAAGGAACATTTTAAATTTTGTTTTAATTTCCAACGCAGTTTATATTGATCTTTATAACCTGTTCAGACACAGCTCTTTGGCCTTCTCAGTAGTGTGTGCATGTGTGTGTGTGTGTGTGTGTGTGCACGCGCGCATGTGTATGAGTATGAGTATATACATATGAATACACAAGTTTGCATATGGAGACTGAGATCCATCTCAGGATGTCATCCTCAGTAGCTGTCCACTTTAGCTTTTTTAAATAGGTCCCTCATTGGCCTAGAGCTTGCTGACTAGGCTGGAGGGGCCGCCAGGGAGCCCCAGAGACCCTCCTGTCTCCACTACCCTAGTGCTAGGATTACAAGTGCTCACCACAATGCTTGGCTTTTTACCTGGGTGCTGGGGCTTGAACTCAGGTCCTCATGCTTATGTGGCAAGCCTTTCATCCACAGAGCCAGCTCTCCAGCCCATTTGCAGTAGTTTTGAAGAACAACTGAAGGACCATGAGACCAAAATATATGAGAGCTTCTATTTTAAAATGGCTTATCATGGAACATTCTTTAATAAAGATAACTGAAGCCGTGGCGCACGTCTTTGATCCTCGCACTTGGGAGGCAGAGTCAGGTGAATCTCTGTGAGTTCAAGGCCAGCCTGGTCTACAGAGAGAGTTCCATGACAGCCAGAGCTCCAGAGAGACCTTGTCTCCAAAAGACCAAAATAAATAAATAAATAAATCTGAAACTGAGGGTTCAATGTTGCCTACACCCACATAGAAACAAAGGATGGCTTCATAAATTGAGATGGACAAAACAGGGTCAGAAAACACCCACCGAAGATGAGTCCACCAAGGAGGGGTGCTTCTAGCACCCTGGGGTAAAAATCATTATCTGCTCAAGTGAACCAGCTGTACTTAGCAAACATAACTGCCTGGCAACCCCAGTGACTAGGTGTCTGGGACACAGGTAAGACTGCAGTCTGCAGCTGCGTTTAATAAGAATACCGCTTGAGCTGCATCTGGCACCTGAGTCCAAATCCCGGTGGTGTCGTTATGCACGGCTGTTTCTGCCACCCCGCACCTGTTCTACTTACAGGAAAGTGCAAACTGAGAGAGGGAAAGAGTGTAACTTCAGATCCAGACAGCCCTGGATGCAAAACTCTGCGTCATGCACCGCTGTCTAGAAGGTGATCTGCTTGGGAAGAGGCTCTACACACACCCTATGTCAACCTCAGCTTGGACACGCTTCCGTTACTATTGCGCGTGCGCCAAGCCGCACGCTCCAGCTTTTCCAGGAGTCTTGGGCCCGCTGGTATTTTTATAGGAAGTTCCTTTCCTCCATACTGAAATGAGTGGGGCCCAGCTTCTCCCGCGTCCTCGCCAGTCCTTGCTTTTCTCCCTATTCTTTATTACAGCCATGCTAGCCAGCCTTGATTTCCACTCTTTGCAGCTAAGAGGACTGTGGGTGATCTCAAAAATTCCTGAATTCTGAACCTGTCAGCTAAATCCCCTATCACTTACAATGCTTCAATGTTCGCGGAGAGAATTAAATTTATTCTCTGACAATTTCATACTGCAATGTGATCACACTCTCTTATCCACCTCCTTCAATCACCCCCTCCCCAACAATTCCCCCTCCCATTTTCATGTTTTTCGTTTGTTTGTTTTGTGAGTCACTGAACTTTAGAGGAAAGCCCACTGGCAGGAGGATGGGTATGGAGCTACCCACTGCAGTATGGGTGACTCCGCAGTGCCTACACCACTGAATATGCTTCTCCAGCTTCAACGCAGTAGCCCTCAGCAGCCAATAGTTCCTTGGGGATGGGCACTGCCCTGTGCTCTCTCATCTTTTGAGTTTAGGGATTACTTTTCACTCACGTGAGAACAGAGCAGAAAGAAATGAACATTGTATAACCGAGGAAGTTACAGAGCGTCAGCCCACAGCCATGGGGACTTTGCACACTTGAAACAAATAGCTCTGGATTACATCTCAGTCCACTTGCATTCCAGGCTCTCTCTTGAGTCCTAAAGCCCCTACACAAATCAAGTCACAAGCGCTGGGGAATTAACGCAGGAGGCAGTCTTGAACCAATGGCAAGCTGGGAACTAACACAGAAGCAATGCTCCAGTTCCTCTCCTGTAAGCAGAATAATTTTAAAAATACTTTTATCCTTTTTTAAACTGAAATAATTCATATGGCATAAAGCTCACTTTAAAGTGTCGATCTCAGTGATCTCATATATAGTCACATAATTGTACAAGTATCACTGTTTAATTCTAGACTCACTCCAAACAAAAACAAAAAAATAACAACCAAAACTCCCTGTGCCACCCACCCCTAGCAACCAGTACTGTACTTCATTGTTATGAATTTGCCTATTCTAGAAATTTCATATAAAAATATGGTATTTCATATAATACATGGTATTTTGTGATTGGCATATTTCTTTTTTTTTAATTTTTTTATTTATTTCTGTATATGTATGAATGTACTGTCTGCATGCAAGTCTGTGCATCCTGGTCGTGCAATGCCGTGGAGGTCAGAAGAGGGCGTCGGACTCCCCTGGAACTGGAATTCTCCTGGAATTGGAGTTTCAGACGGCTCTCGGCTGCCATGTGGGTGCTGGGGATCGAACTCGGGTCCTCTGCAAGAGCAGTCGGCGCTCTTAACTGCTAGGCCATCTCTCCAGCCCCGTGATTGGCTTATTTCACGTAATATGGTGCTCTCCATTTCATTTGTTGTAGCATGTAT
Source organism: Rhizomys pruinosus (assembly GCA_009823505.1). Classification (NCBI taxonomy): domain Eukaryota; kingdom Metazoa; phylum Chordata; class Mammalia; order Rodentia; family Spalacidae; genus Rhizomys; species Rhizomys pruinosus. The sequence continues at coordinate 3,968 of VZQC01004575.1, read as the reverse complement.
CAGTAATTCGTGCCTTAGTACTGCTGGATCATATTTCAGGACATGGATAATTCACATTTTTTTCCTTCATTGAACCATGGACACTTGGGGTCTCCCACTTTGATAATGCTGAATAATATTGCCATGAACATTCATGTACATGTTTTTGTGTGAACACACTTTTCAAACTCTCAGGGAAGTGAAATTAGTGGACCATAGGATAAGTCTATTTTTAACTTTCTGAAAAATGGGAAAACTGTTTTCTAAAACAGCTGTGTTTTTTTCATTGTCCCCAGTGATAGAGTTCCAGTTCCTCCACATTCTCACCAACAGCATCATTAAAAAAACAAAAACAGGGTCTCACAAGCACACATAGTGGCACACACCTTTAATCACAGCACTCAGGAGGCAGAAGCAGGTGGATCTCTGTGAGAATGAGGCCAGCCTGGTCTCCATAGGAAGTTCCAGGCCAGCTGGGGCTACAAGGAGACCCTGTCTCAAAAACAAACGGGCTGGAGAGATGGCTCAGTGGTTAAGAGCACCGACTGCTCTTGCAGAGGACCCGGGTTTGATTCCCAGCACCCACATGGCAGCTAAGACCCGTCTTTAAGCCAGGCATGGTGGCACACACCTTTAATCCTAGTACTTGGGAGGCAGAGGAAAGTGGATCTCTGTGAGTTCAAGTCCAGCCTGGTCTACAGAGTGAGTTCCAGGCCAGCTGGGGCTATAGGGAGACCCTGTCTCAAAAAAGAAAACAAACAAACAAGGTCTCATTGTATATCCCTGGCTGGCCTGGAACACATTGTTTAGACTAGGCTGTTCTCAAACTCACAAGATCTGGCTGCCTCTGCCTCCCAGGTGCTGAGATGAAAGTTGAATGCCATCATGCCCTACAGCATTTTCTTGGGAAATCATCTATCTTTTTTCATTACACCCAGCCCAGCAGATGTGAGATGGTGTCTGGTTGTAGTTTTGATTTGCATTTCTTTAAGGATGAATGTTGCTACACATGCTTTCTTGAGCTTACCAGTCATTTGTATATCTCCTTTGGATAAATCTCTATGCAAGTCTTTACTATTGTTGTTGTTTTTTTTTTTAAATGTGTCTTTTAGGATAATTTGTGAGGTGTGTCTCCTATGCTATCTGCTAGGATTTTCCAGTGAGATTCAAATCTGCTCACACTAATAACTCACATAACAGCACATCTCTTTTCATCAGGTCACCTTCCTGTGGGTTTTCTAAGACTACTATAACAAAGTGCCACCAATGAGGGGTCCTAAGCCATGAAATTGCACCATCTCCTGGTCTGGAAGCTGGGAGCCTGAGGTCAAGATGTCAGCAGGGCAGATTCTCCTGAGGGCTGTGAGGGAAAGATCTGTTTCATGTCTCTCCTTGATTCTGGTGATTTTCTGACAATCTGTGGCCTTCCATGGCTAGTAAGAGCATCAGCCCATCTCTGCCTCATCCTCTCCTAGTGCTCCCCCACAGGCATGTCTGAGCCTAAATTTCCCCTTTCTAGAATGACACCAATCATACTGGATTATAATCCCATTTTACCCCAATATCACCTCATCTTAATTTAATTAATTACATCTACAAAGACTCTATTTCCAAGTAAGATCACATTCTGAGGTTCTGGGGTCAGAACATGAGTTGGTGAGAATTGGGATGCACGCAATTCATCCTAGGACCTCTTCACCCAACACCTACCTACTTGATGTTTCCTGTGGTTGGTGTTCAACACGTGCGTGTATTCAAATCCTTACTGTAGAAGCTACTTTTATGGGAACCAAAGTTAAAACAGAAACAACTAGGGACTTGTCAGTTTTCAAGTCCATTAGCATCTCCATGTCTTTCTGATGGCATGGTAATTTACCAGACGTTTTGACTAGAACTGTAAATAACTCATTGGTACTTTTCCTAAGAATTTACAATAACTTAGTAATTTGGGGAATGGACATTCTTTCAATCATGTTTTTCAGTTTATATGGTAAATTTTCTAGTCACAGGAAGAATTACAAATGAGGTAGGTAGTTTAGGAGGAAAGGTATTAGGCAGATTTATGTAGTGTTTGTGAGAATGCCCACCACACAAACTAGATCTTTGGGCTTCAACAAGCTCTCACAAGTCCTTGTGCCTGACGTGGGCTGTTTTCTCTGTCCCACCATCCACAAACATTCTTACTTCCTTTTAGTTATGGTTCAAATGTCACTTCTTTCAAGTTATTCCCAGAGGAGTCTAATCCGAGTGGATTCAGAACATGGTATGGGAGCCATTGGCTCATGCCAACTGGAGGCTTATAGCTCCTGACCACCATTTGCCATGCAGAGAACCTGAGCACTAAGCCAACCTGGAGAAGGACAGAGATAGGCAATAAAGAGAAAACTTCTGAAAGTGTCCCCCAGGTCTCTGGGTCAATCCCTTCACAGTTCAGTGTCACCTACTGTCTTGGAATATTCTAAGCACTTTCTGTAGCCTCTCCTATACCTTGGTTTGTAATGGCTTCTTCATTTACCTTGCAGAGGAATCAAGCAACACAGTCCAAACCCTCTGAATCAGTTTCCATTTCTACTGTACTATATTAGCACTAGGTCAGCAGCTTAAAACAACCAAGAGTTATCATTTTGCAACATTTGAGGTCAAAAGTCTGAAGTACATGTCACAGGGCTTATTCGAGTGCTAAAGTTATAAACTAGAAGTTCTGAAGGTGACTACTCTCCCTTTCTTTTATTTTAGTTTCATTTTATGTGTATGAGTGCTTTGCCTGCATTGTGTGTATACATGTGTGTGTGCATGTGTGTGTGTGCATGTGTGCGTGCATGTGTGTGCATGTGTGTATGTATGTATGTGCGTGTGTGTGCATGTGTGTATGCATGTGTGTGCAATGTGTATATGCATGTGTGTGTGCATGTGTGTATGCGCACAGGCCCATAGAGGCCAGAAAAGAGGGTTAAATCCCTTGGAACTGGAGTTACAGACAGTTGTGAGTTGCCACCTCAATGCTGGGAACCAAGTCCTCTGCAAGAGCAGCCAGTGCTCTTAACCCTGTACCATTTCTCCAACCCCTTCTCCCAGTTTCTAGAGGCTTCCATGCTCTCATGGCCCCTTTCCTCCGTCTTCATAGCCAGCAGTAGCCTTGCTCTGACCACCACGTCTGTCCTTACAGGCATGTCTCTGATTCTCCTGCTTCCCTCAGTTTTGAGCACTGTGCGATGACCCTGAGCTCATTCCTGGGGTATTCAGGATCCCTGCACTGATCCTTTTGCCAGGTATGATGACATGCTGAAGGGCTCTGGGACTCAAACCGTGCATTTGGGGGAATATTAATCTGCCTGGTCATTCATTCCCCCTCTCTTACTATCAGATTTAGCCATTTCTGAAATTCTGGTATGAATTCAGTTATTCCCTCTTCCTCCCTCTCCTCTTCCATTCAGTGGTCATTCTCTGAGCACCCACTCTGTGGGCTGGGTGCTGAGCCAGGAATTGTGGGGATACAGCCTTGTATTCAAACTCTACCCTCAAAGGATTTACAGGAAGTTTCTCTGGATTGCCTTGGTAATGGTCCAAATAAAAATGCACTTGCCTTTGTGAACAGATTCTCCCACAATGCCATCTGTCTCTGCTGACTTTCTAACATCGGGTCATCGAAACACTGTGTCAGACTCAGCAAGAACAAGGTAAACAGAGACAGCTATCGGGGAAGGGTGCCACCCACCCTTCCTGGACTGGAACTGCAGTTCTTTCCCTGCACAGCGCTAGGGCTGAGGAGACCACTGCACCCTTCCCTCTTAGCTGTCTCTGTTTACCCACTGTGCTGCATAGCTTTAGTGTCAACTTGACACACCTGGGTTAAGGGAGCCTCGATTGGGAATTAGCTCCATTGGATTGGCCTGTGGCCACATCTGTGGAGTATTGTCTTCATTGTCAAGCAGTGTGGGAGGGCCCAGCCCACAATGAGTGGTGCTACCCTGGGCAGGTTGTTGTGTACC
>VZQC01004573.1:4058007-4085102 GCA_009823505.1 Rhizomys pruinosus | reverse complement strand
GCCAACACCACTTGCTGAAGATGCTGTCTTTCCTCCATTGTGTCTTCTTGGCCCCCTTGTCAAATATGAGGTGGCTGAAATTGTATGTGCTCAGATTTGGATCTTCGGTTTTGTTCCATTGGTCAACTGGTCTGTTTTTGTGCCAGTACCAAGCTGTTTTATGACTAATAGCTCTGTAGTATAGTTTGAATCTGGAATAGAGATCCCCCCTCCCCCCGTGTAGCTATTTTTGCTCAGGGTTGCTTTGGCTATTTGGGGTCTTTTGTTTTTCCAAATGAAATTAAGGATTTTTTTTCCAAGTCTGTGAAGAAGCTCTTGGGGATTTTGATTGGGATTGCATTAAATCTGTACAAGAGTTTGGGTAGGATGGACATTTTTACTATATTTATTTTCCCAATTCATGAGCATGGGAGGTTTGTCCATCTTCTGATGTCTTCCTCAGTTTCCTCTTCAGGGGTTAAAAGTTTTTGTTTAGAGATCCTTGGTGTCTTTGGTTAGGTTTGTTCCTAGGTATTTTATTGTTTTTGAGGCTATTGTGAGTGGGAAAGTCTCCTTGTATTCCTTCTTCAGTTGCTTGTTGTTGGTGTAAAGAAAGGCTACTGATTTTTCTAGATTTATTTTGTATCCTGCCACTTTACTGAAGCTCTTTATCGTTTCTAGGAGTATTCTGGTGGAGTTCTTAGCATCCCTTAAATAAATGGTCATGTCATCAGCAAAAAGGGATAGCTTGACTTCCTCTCTTCCAATTAGAACTCCTTTAATTCCCTTTTCTTGCCTTATTGTCATAGCAAGGGTTTCAAGCACTCTATTGAAAAGGAGTGGTGCCAGGGGGCAGCCTTGCCGAGTTCCTACCTTTAAGGAGAATGTTTCCGTCGTTTCCCCATTTAGGATACTAGCTGTGGGTTTCCTATATATGGCTTTGATTACGTTGAGGAATGATTCCTCCAATCCAATTCCCTCTAGGACTTTAAGCATGAAGGGATGCTGGATTTTGTCAAAGGCTTTTTTGGAAGCATCAATTGAGATGATTGTATGGTTTTTGTCTTTCAGTCCATTTATATGTTTGATGATATTTATTGATTTTCATATGTTGAAACATCCCTGCATTTCTGGTATGAATTCAACTTGGTCATGGTGAATGATCTTCTTGATGTGGATCTGTATGTGATTTGCAAGTATTTTATTTAGAATTTTTGCATCTGTGTCCATTAAGGAAATGGGTCTAAAGTTCTCCTTTTTGGTTGTATCTTTGCCTGGTTTTGGTAATAGCATGATACTGGCTTCATAGAAGGAATCTGGGAGAACTCCCTCTGTATCCTTCTAAACAACTTAAGTAGCAATGGCTATAAATCTTTTTGAAATATTTTCTAGAATTCTGCCGTGAAGCCATCTGGGCCTGGGCTTTTTTGGTTGGGAGGCTTCTTATTACGTCTTCAAATTCTTCATATATTATTGATCTATTTAAGCTGTCAATCTCTTCTTGGTTGAGCTTTGGTGATTCCCAGGACTTCAGATATTCATCCATTTCTTCTAGGTTTTCAAATTTAGTAGAGCATAGGTTTTTGAAGTATTCCTGTATGATTGTCTGGATATTTTCATTGTCTGTTGTGATTTTCATCACAGATTCTATTGATTTGGAGTTGTTCCTTCTTTCTTTTGGTTAATTGGGCTAGAGGTCTGTCTATCTCATTTATTCTCTCAAAGAACCAGCTTTTGGATTCATTGAATTTTTTTGTATGGTTTTCTTTGTTTCTATTTCGTTGATCTCTGCTTTGATTTTTGTTATTTCTTCTCGTCTGCTGCATTTAGGGCTCATTTGCTGTTGTGTCTCAAGTATTCTTAGCTGCAGTGTTAGATCATTCAATTGTGCTCTTTCTGTTTTTTTAATGTAGGTACTTAGAGCTATAAACTTCCCTTGTAGGACTGCTTTTAAAGTGTCTCATAGGTTTTGTTGTGTTATATTATCATTGTCATTCAGCTCCAGGAATGTTTTTATTTCTTTCTTGACCCATTCATTATTCAAGAGAGTGTTGTTTAGTCTCCATGTGTTCTTGTAGGTTGTAGGGCTTATCCTGGTGTTGGTAATGAGTTTTATTGCACTGTGGTCTGATAGAATGCATAAGATTATTTAAATCTTTGTGTATTTGTTGAGTTTTTTCCTGTGTCCCAGCATATGGTCTGTTTTGGAGAATGTTCCGTTGGGTGCTGAATAGAAAGTATATTCTCTGGTGTTTGGGTGGAATATTCGATAGATGTTCGTGAGGTCCATTTGGTGTATTGTATCATTCAGTTCAGATGTCTCTCTGTTTATCCTTTGTCCTGTTGATCTGTCTAAAGGACTTAGTGGGGGTATTGAAGTCCCCTACTATTTGTGTGTTGGGGTTAATCTGTGCCTTGAGTTCCTGAAGAATTGTCTTTATAAAGTTTGGTGCACTGGAGTTTGGTGCGTATATATTCATGATTGTGAGATCTTCATCGTCAATTGTTCCTTTAATAAAGATGTAATGACCCTCTTTGTCTCTTTTGATTTCTTTAGCTTTGAAGCCTATTTTGTCTGAAATTAGAATAGCAACCCCTGCTTTCTTCTTGGTACCATTTTCTTGGAATATTTTCTTCCATCCCTTCACCTTAAGTTGGTGCCTATCCTTGAAATTGAGATGGGTTTCTTGTAGACAGCATATAAATGGATTTTGTTTCCTAATCCATTCTCCCAGTCTATGTCTTTTGATTGGGGAGTTTAGTCCCTTAATATTTAAGGTTATAATTGAAAGATGGATGTTGCTTCCTTTCACCTTATTATCCATTTGGACTTTTGGTCTCTGATTGTAGTCCTATGGTGATGTTTTTATTAGTTTCTTTTCCTAGGTGCTTGGGGATAGTTGCTCCTCTCTTCTACGCTTTGAATTGCTTCAAGTATTTTCTGAAGAGTTGGTTTTCTGGACATGTATTCTATCATTTTGTTTATGTCAGGGAAGATTTTTCTCTCTCCTTCAACTATAATCGACATTTTTGCTGGGTATAGTATTCTGGGTTGGCATCCATAGTCCTTTAACACTGGGAATGGTTTGCTCCATGTTCTTCTTGCTTTCATGATTTGCGCCAAGAAGACAGTTGTAATTCTGATGGGTTTCCCTTTGCATGTGACTTGTTTTTCTTTTGTAGCCTTCAGAATTTTGTCTTTGTTTTGGGCATCTAGCATTTTAACTATGATATGGTGTGGGGAGTTTCTTTTCTGATCTTGTCTATTTGGAGTCCTATGTGCTTCTTCTATTTGTATGGGTTTGTCTATTTTTAGTTTGGGGAAATTTCCATCTATTATTCTGTTGAAGATCTGATCAATACTGTTCTCTTGAGATTCTTCTCCTTCCTCTATTCCTATGATGTGTAGGTTTCATCTTTTCATAGTGTCCCATATTTCCTGGTTGTTCCACTTTTGTGTATTTTTAAATTTTTCATATTCTTTATTTGAGCTTTTTAGTTGCTCTGTGTTATCTTCCAGGTCTGATATTCTTTGTTCTGCTTCCTCCATTCTATTTCTTTTTTAATTTTTTTTAAAATTTATTTCTGTTTGTGTATGAATGTACTGTCTGCATGCAACTTTTTGCACCCATGTCGTTCAATGCTGCAGAGGTCAGAAGAGGGTGTCGGATTCCCCTGGAACTGGAGTTCTCCTGGAATTGGAGTTTCAGATAGTTCTCGGCTGCCATGTGGGTGCTGGGGATCGAACCTGGGTCCTCTGTAAGACCAGTCAGTGCTCCTCACTGCTAGGCCATCTCTCCAGCCCCCTCCATTCTATTTCTGAGGCTTTTTTCTTTCCATTCTTCTTGATTCGATGAGTATTCTATTTCCTTTTTCATTTCATCTTGTGTTCTCTTTAGTATTTCCATTTCCTTTTTGAGCTCCTCTATTTCTTCTTGGTGCTCCTTACTTTGCTGGTTGACTTCCTTTTTCATTGTTTCTACTTCCTTTCTGGAGTTTGCCATTCTCTTCCTTTAGTTCTTTCCGAAGTTTGTCATTGTATCCCTCTAGGTCCTTTTTGAGTTTTTCCTTCTCTCTCTTTAGCTCTCTGATTTCTTTATTTTCTTTAATTTCTCTGCATAGGTCTGCAATTATTCCTCTAAGATCTGTTTCTTGGGTCACTTCCAGGGGCGTCCCATTGTAGCTATCTCCTACAGGTTTGGTAGAGCCTGGTGCAGAATTATCCTGCACCTTTCCCATGTTATCCCTTCGCTGTGTCCTGAGCATGAGGGTTCCCCCCCCCTTTTTTTTGCCTGTATTCCAATGCCAATCACAAATGTCTTTTCACTATGTTGAAGGCTTGTTTTGTTTTGCTTGCCTCCTTCCGATGCTTTTTTTTTCTTCCCTCCTTGTTTATGGAGTGTTGACTTGTCTAGGTTTCAGGCTTTCAATTTTGTTTATATATTGGATATTGGAAGTCTAAGTCACTCTTCCCTTCCTGTTCTGAGGGTTCTCCGAAAAAATCTACTCGGTACCTGTCTGGACCGTCGCAGGGCTCCTATCAATGTTCCAGGTGGTCCTAATAAGCAAGGCCGGAACCTGAGCACCCCACACACGAACTCACTCGGGCGCCAGAGCCAGACTCAGAGACAGAGCCGCTTCTGGGTGCAAGGGGGAAGGGCGACCTGGCCCGGACAGCCACACCCTGCAAGTGTTTAGGGCTGATACCTAAGCCCTCAGGCCATCTGCCACACACCATCAAACCAATTTTCCAGCAACCCAAGAGTCAATCTGTTCTAAGTTCTACCTGTCTAGAGCTCCAGGTGGTCCTAGTAATCAAGGCCCGAACCTGAGCACCCCACACATGAACTCACTCTGGCGCCAGAGCCAGACCCTGACCCACTCCTTATGTTGTTGTGGTTTCCTCCCAATTGTATTGCTCCAAAATATGCCCATATAAACATCATATATGTACCAGAATTATGTTCTCTAGGAATAAATTGTATGTTAACTCTGATATATATTTAGGAGTTCACATGTTTTTCCCTTTAATTTTATATTACTCTAAAATATGGATATATGGCTTCCAAGAAGCTGGAAGCAACCCAAATTCCCCTCAACTGATGAGTGGATAACAAAAATGTGGCACATCTACACAATGGAGTTCTATGCAGTGGTAAAGAAAGATGACATTGGAGCTGGATAGATGGCTCAGTTAAGAGCACCAACTGCTCTTGCAGAGGACCTGGGTTCAATTCCCAGCACCTACATGGTGGCTAAGAACTGTCTTTAAGCTGGGCATTGTGGTGCATGCCTTTAATCCTAGCACTCAGGAGGCAGAGGCAGGCGGATCTCTGTGAGTTCAAGGCCAGCCTCTTCTACAGAGTGAGTTCCAGGACAGCTGGAGCTACAGGAAGACCCTGTCTCAAAAAGACAAAAAAAAAAGAAGAAAGATAACATCATGAAATTGCAGGTAAATGGATGGAACTCAAAGCCATTATGCTAAGTGAAGTAACACAGTCTCAAANAATGGTTCATGACCATAGGGAAGTGTGGGTCATTTCTCTCATCTGTTGGTCCTTTATTCATGTGTGGCTGCAATCCACACAATATTCTTCCCTCCTAGAACCAGGCTGGCAGTCCTACAGGACTGGAAGCTTCAAGGCTGTCTCCTGCCTGCAGGCCAACAGTTTCTAGGCTTAGCTCTGGCAAGGAGAGGGGAGGGGACCATGAGAAAGTTACCCAAAGGGAATAAGAGAAAGAAAGACACAGACTCAACGTGTAAAGGTCCAGGAGATAGACTCTCGTTTATTCATGCCAGCAGTGTGTTTATATACCAAAGGCTACTGTGCTCTGGGCAAAGAAGTGGGGGGCAGGCAGAAGGGAAGGGTGAGCCACCTTGGCTCCTACCAGGGTGCTGCAGAGCTCCTGTTTGTGCAACCAGTAAACTTGAGGTGACATTTTTGCTCAATACCTCAAGGGAAGGGGTCATCCAGTTCTGGAACTTTGCAGAAATAGGTGAGGCAAGAAAACACTGCAATATCCCGACCTTCCAGAGCTATAGATAATTCACAGACAGAGCTGAATGCCCACGGAGATATCATACAACTCTTGGACTTTCTTTTTTTTTTTTTTTTAATTTTTGTTCCAGGGGAATCCGACGCCCTCTTCTGACCTCCGCGGCATTGCACGACACGGGTGCACAAACCTGCATGCAGACAGTACATTCATACACATACAGAAATAAATAAAATTAAAAAAAAAACTCTTGGACTTTCTACAGGACAGGTTTTATAGGTCCTTGCCTCAAGTCAGGCAAAGTTTCATTCCTACAGGGAAGCAGAGGCTTTCAGGACCCTGGAAGCTTACACGTGTGAACTTGTGGCAATGGTGGCATTGAACACTGAACCTATGCCAACTCAACCAGACAAGGGCCCAGAGTGTTTTGAGAGAAATGGGTGACAGGCCAGCTCTAGTCTGAGAGCTATTGGAGATTGATTACAACTGGATGAGGGAGAGTATGCCTTACTTGTGATCTCTAGATAGGCTGATGAGACTCCATTGGATGAATTTGCAGTGAAGCTCATCTGGATACAAGAGCCTGATCAGACAGTACTTAACATGTATGGGGTGGAATACATGAGGTCTGGTGGGAGTTTGAGAATATAGATGGGGAAGGGGTCTAAATTTGATTAAGAACTGCTGTATGAAATGTACAAAAGCTCAATAAAAAGTAAAAAAATATTAAATATTTAGTTATGGCAAATACCCATAGCATAAACTTAATACCAGTGTAATATTTGAAACTCTTTAAATTATTTTTTATTTTTTATTTTTTGTGAGTGAGTGAATTGCTTGTGTGTAATATGTATGTATGTATATCCATGTCTTGCAATACCTGTGGAGGACAGACTAGGATGTTGGATTCCCCTGGAACTGGAGTTCTCCTGGAATTGGAGTTACAGACGGTTCTCAGCTGCCATGTGGGTGCGGGGGATGGATCCCATGTCCTCTGCAAGAGCAGTCGGTGCTCTTAACCGCTAGGCCATCTCTCCAGCCCCGAATTTAGGCATTTTTAGTAGATGTGTGGGTTTACTCTTCTTTCTCATCATTTTAATTCCATTGGCAATGACCCTCAGAATCCACCCAAAGATCCCTGTGTCTTGTGAAGCCTCTCTTATTGCTACCACCATCATATAGACCCTACTGTTCCCAGAGTGAAGCAATCTCTTAATTTTTAAACCTTATTTCTGGTTCTCTGTCTTCTCTGGTATTATTTCCAGGGCAGTGGCAATCCATGTGCTCTTGTCTACTTCTGAACACTCCAGAGGTATTATTGTGGTTCCACTGTTGAGTTAGCTCCTAGGTGACTTTTGTCTTCTAAATTGACCCAGACATAAAATCCAGCCACTTTGTTGCTTTTTACAGGAAAGCTGACCCATGGAAGGTTATGCAAATTTATTAACTTATTGAGGAGGGATCAGATAACAAAATTCATGATTTGCCTTAGCAAAACAATATCTTCTTTTTTTCCTCCTGTGCCCTTTTTAGGCAAAAACATTCCTTTTAGTCTCACAAGTAATAATTTTACATCCTTCTTGCATGACTTTAGTCCCATAAGAATATACCTTATTTTAAGTTGGCCTGTCAAGGTGTGTTGAGCACAAGCATAGCTACTTCCCTAAGGAGATATCTATGAATTGCTAAGAATATGTAAACATTTATCTCATAATACAATTATGTTGTCTTTAGCTATTTTTCACATGTACCTTTTATTTCTGGATAGTACAGTTGTCAGGGCTAAGAATTAACACTTCATTTTTCTAAATTCTATTATCCCTTTGAGTTTTCTATCTTGAAGTGGTCATGAATACATTTCAGTGGAATGAGTGATGCATTATGCATGAATGACTTTAATTTCTCCAAAGAAACAAATGAACTCTTTTAAGTGGACTCTCAAATTATAAGCAGGTAGACTACAGGAAGCCCAAGTAGAAACGAAAACCATGGTTTCTTTGCCAAAGATTCAAACTTTATTAAGAAACAGCAGGAGACACAATACCACAGATACACTAGAAATAGTCATCAGCTAAGATAATTATGATCCACAGAAGAAGGAATGGGTCCAATGATCAAATGTAGAAAGGTTTAGCTATGTCCTAGAGCCTGGAACCTGGGTGATAAGATTCCATCGTCTCTGAAGACGTCTGAGAACTATCTCTCAGCTGTAGTCTAGTGCCTTTGATGTTGGAAAAGTTTAGGTAAATAGAAGATAAAAATAGGTGATAAGGCAGGAGGAATAGACTTGTGAACAGTTCTTATGAAAATATTCCCTCAAATTTTTGACCATTTTCAATTCTGCAAGAGTTTCAGAAGAAGTACATCCGAAATAATGTGATGACGGTCAAGGAGATGCACCATTCAGAGACACGACGACCTGGGCAGCAACATGGCTTTTAACAGACGGGTTGGTAGCAGTGACAGCAGCAGGCTGGGCGGCAGCAGGACTGTCCACAGTAGGATGGGCGGCAGCAGGGGGCCTGGGCATGGTGCAGCTGGCAGCAGGTGGGCGGTGTGCAGCTCACCACACAGCAGGGGGGCAGGACGGTGCCCTCCACGCGGCAGTCTGGGCGGCACCACCTGACCCGGGAGCTCACGGCTCCGCTGCTGACCTCCTGGCCGTAGCCAATGCCGCTACCGAAGCCTCCCTCAATGCCATAGCCAGCTTGGCAGAAGCTCGGCTGAAAGTCGGTTGTCTCCCAACTGCTTGGCTGGAAGTGGCTGGAGCCCCAGTTGCCACTGTTGGAGCAGCTGGGAAATCCGCAGAAGCTGGTAGCACAGCCGGCCATGATGGTGTTAGGAGCTGGTTGAGTGGTCAGTAGCTTGGAGGAGTTTCTGTGTTTGGAGCTAACCTGTCCTCTGGGCCCTTTATATATCCAAGTGAGCTGGTGATTATAAAATTCTTAACATATTTTTCTTGTTTTCGTTTAAATTTGTTCCTCAGTGGTCCACTGATTGGCTTCCATTGAAATACTTGTGACATATTACGAGCAGCAGTTTGGAAATTACTTTGTTTTATAAGGTTGCCGTGACTCGTCCCATTAGCCCTGGGCTCTTTAGAGTATGTTTGTGGTTTCCCAAGTTCAAAGAGTCTTCCCATTTCAGGTTAAGTCAACACCCTCATTTTGAATACTCATCCTTACAATTGACAGTCTATCCATACCTCTAAAGCTGAGGGCAATTTGCTACTTTCAAGTATTATCCACCTCCCTTTGGAAAATACATAGACTGAATTCCATTGAATGTAGAACATCTGGCTATTTGCTGAACTGAGGGTGCACCTTTGGTCGCATGTAACTAAAACTTCTACCCCGTTTACTCCAACACTACATCAGGTTACCATTCCAGCTCTTTTCATTTCAACCTATTTGAAATATGTGAGTTATTATGTGGGTCCCAGGCCATGCTGGAAAGTTTTTCTTGTGAACCAAGTGACTTAATATCTAGTCCAACGTATCTAGTCCAATGCTTAGTTTTGGGTAGAGTCTGAATACACATTTATTGATTCTAATTCAGTGAATATTTCTTGAGGAGGTGGAGTGAAAAGTATGATTCATGGATACCTGAACCACTCATGAATGAGTAAACAGAACTTCAGGTTGTAGTACTGCCCATGAAAGAGACTTGTTATTTGTTGTAGAAAGAGACTAGAGAATGTCAAATTATTTTTGTTGTTATTTAATGGTTGAACAAAAGCTCAAGGAAAAACATCTAGGAGCTATGACATCTTGAAAAATACACAGCCATCTACTTGCTCTTTTCTAGAATGTGCCATCTTGTGTGTGATCTATCAGTGCTGGCAATTTAATGAGAGAGGTAAGTGCCAAGAGCTTGGAAATAACTTGGAAATAGTTTCCTCAGCTTTTCCTAGATTTATGTCTTATTGTATTTTGTGTATTGCAACCAAATACTTAAATAAAAATAAATGACAAATCTATTTCCTTTATTATAGCTCTGTGTTAACTTAAGAGAGACATTTTTTTCAATTGGTTTGTAAATGATAAATTATTCTTGCTTGTAATTTCTAATATAAATGCCTAACATGATGGTAGAACTAATACATGTTTGTTCTATTCTGTCTTAGACCATAGATAACACCTTACACACTGAGTAAATGCAGGTGAATGGGAAGAGTTGAAGCTTAGAAATCTGGGGATCCATAGAAAGGAGATAGGTTAAGACATAGGAATTAAACCTTAATTATCTTGGAAAATAGTATTGATAGATACTTTAAAATCTGCTTAGTAGGTAATCCAGTTTCTTTATTTTGGCCATGGATAAAGGACATAGCACAATGTACTAAATGAGGAGAGTTTAGAGATGGCAGATGTACATCCAGGGTGGCCGCATTGATCTAGATATAATTGTAATAAAACGTACATTTAATTCAATAGTCACAAAGATTTTTAATGCATGGGACATTTTTATTAGGAGATGGATACAAACATGAGTTGATTTATATATAACCTTCTTGCTTTAGACTATGGTATATGTGCAAAGATGACTGTCATCTGTATATGGACAGTGTAAAAGTAGAAGAAAGACATAACTCTGTTCACTTGCACGTAAAACACTTTATTGGACACTAATAGGCTATTTGAATAGAAAGCAGATCTGAAGATGCAAGGAACCAAGAGCCAGGGAAGGAAAGCCATGTGTCACTGGATGAAGAATCGTCCCATCCTGGTGCCCGGCTCAGCAAGGGAAGGTGTCTGGAGCACACTGCTTGAGACATGCTTTCAGTGAGCTAATTCAGCATATCTCTTGAGGGAGGGGGCTAATGGAGAGCTCATGTATGAGCAGTTTAGCAACATGAAGACACTTAGCACCCATCAGACAGGGATCATGAAGACATTTGTGTTCATCAGACAGGGATCATGAAGACACTTAGCATTCATTAGACATCAGAGATCAGTGCAATTTTGCTGTGCATTCCATTTCTTTCTTAGCTAATTTGCAACCTGCTTCTAGCAGCTGGGCTGGCAGCAGCTGGGCTCACAACAGCTGGGCTCACAGCAGGTGGGCTGGCAGCAGCAGGCTGGGCGGCAGCAGGACTGTCCACAGTAGGATGGGCGGCAGCAGGAGGCCTGGGCATGATGCAGCTGGCAGCAGGTGGGGGGTGTGCTGCTCACCACACAGCACGGGGGCAGGCAGGTGCCCTCCACGCGGCAGTCTGGGCGGCACCACCTGACCCGGCAGCTTATGGCTCCACAGCCACCCTCTTGGCTACTGCCGGTTCCACAGCAGCTGCTCTGGCAACAGCTGGGCTGGCAGCAGCTGGGCTGGCAGCAGCTGGACTGGGAACAGCTGGGTTGACAGCAGCTGGGCTGGCAGCAGCTGGGCTGGCAGCAGCTGGGCTGGCAACAGCTTGGTTGACAGCAGCTGGGCTGGCAGCAGCTGGACTGGGAGCAGCTGGGTTGACAGCAGCTGGGTTGACAGCAGCTGGGCTGGGAGCAGCTGGGCTGGCAGCAGCTGGGCTGGCTGCAGCTGGAGCCACAGGTCCCACCAGTGGAGCAAGTGGGGAACCCAGAGAAGCTGGTAGCGCAGCAGGCCATGGTGTCAGGAGTCAGGCTGAAGTTGGTTGTAAGAGAAGTTTCTGAGTTGTGGCTGTTCCTTTTACACTTGGCCTTTTATATATTTCTCAGAGCTGCGTGTTTATCCAACATTAGCATCTTTCCTTAATGTTAGTTGCAAAGTCAGTCTTTGATTGTTCAGGACCCGAGTAATTGAGAAAAATATAAACAACATTTCCACTGTTTGCTTCCTTCAGTGTCCAATTAAGTGGCATTGTGCCTCTTCCTTGTCCTCTGGACTAAGTGAAAGTTCGTCACGGCAGCCAATCCGAGAGCACTCCATGGCAGACTAGAGTTGGATCAAACATTGACCTGGCTCTATTTGTCATAGTTGACCTTTGATAACCTGTAGGTTCGGTTCATCTGCATTGAACAGTTTCTTCCTACATGGCCACTCAGTCACAGTCATGATTCCATAAACAGTTTGTTTAGATTTGGTAAGACTCATAGAAGTGTCATCAAAACATGAACCACTTAATTCATCAGCACCCAAACAAAATCTGCCTTTCTAGGGTCAGTTTGTGTAAGGTCTAAGATCCTCAAAGTTCTCAGCTTCTTCCTTTTAGTCACCAATGCATGTCAGAAATGGAAGCCTTTAATGACTTTGGTTTAAGTTGCTTTCTGCCTGTTACATTAAAATATATATGCTTGAAATGCATACCTATTGTAACAAGGCAAACAATAATGAGGGTGTATAAACAAAACTCAATATCCCCCTGCACCCTTTCCAAAATAGCATTCCAGGGACTGTATCAGCAGCTTGGTGTGTGTTCCTTGACACCTTCATTTCTTCTTCTGCAAATAATAGCAAGTATATATACATATACATCTTCAATTTCAATTAGGCTTGGATTTTATACACATTTGAATTCCCTTATTGCTATGACACCTGTTAAGTTGACCAGAGTCCTAGGGATAGACTCACAACCAAAAGCACTTAAGGAACACAGATTAAATTCCATAGGCCTTAAGAAAAGACAAACAGTAACAGAGGACATGAATTCGGGTGGTGGTTATAATATGGGGTGGAGAGGGAGGAGGGGGCCTGAATATGATCAAAATACATTGTAGAACATTCTCAAATCAATTAAAATGTACATGGAGGTAAAGGAAAAGAGAGAAGTCAAAGGTGGGGGAGAATAGAGAACAGATGTTACCAGAGGAAGGATGGGGAATCTGGAAGTGTTCAGCTGGGAGAGGAGGAGGGAGGGACATGCAGGGGGTCATGGTGCATGGGAGGGGGACCTCAGAACGGGGGGGGGCAGGTGGAGATAATGGGAGAGGGGCTGGGGAGAGAGGAGAAATGTTGGATGGGAGGAAGAACTCAGAAGGAGATGTGACTTTCCTGAACCCCCCTGAGAAATGCACATACAGTGTCCGAACATTGGTGCATATGCACCTGGGGGTTGTATGGCAAGGAACACAGTGCCAGACATGAAAGATCTCCCCTTGAATGGTTCATGAGAGAGGTCCAAGAGACTCCCAAATAACACAGGTTGTTGGCAAAGCTCTTGGTTGCCTCCCAGAGCTCGAAGATAAGACCCTACTGTTGAAGACAGGACATTCTTCAGACACAGGACTTGGAGCAATGGAGCAGGAACTGACCTGGAAGGTTTCTTCTACCTGAAGTTTAGCTCTCATAATGTTAGATGATGATATGAAAACTGCTAAGGGAGAAAGTCAATCAGTGGCCTACTCTAGCCCTAAAGCTTAATAACCGTAAGACCGGCAGAGCAAACTGTAGTGTCACTGTTATCTGGAGGGTAATCAACAGCTATCTAATAGGACTTAAAGCCCTCTCAATGGGAGTGGACTCATGGGTGGCTCTGTAAACTCAGCCAAATACACATGGCTGGAGAGGACATAGAACCCAGAGAAAACCCTATCCCTGTCATTTCTCTAGATAAATGAAATTTCTTACTATATGGTAAATATAGATCCTTAAATAATTACAGACAAGCATAGTGTACACCACCCATCAAAGAAGCGTCTTTTTGCAACATGTGGAGGCTACTGCAGAATCTCACAAGTGGTCAGACACAGAGAATATCCATCTGAGAGATTCCCAGTCTTAGGTGATATATCTACAGTTGAACCTCTACACCTAAGTCTCAGGGAACATAGCAGAATGTGGGACAGAGAGAAAACGAATGCATCCATCAACTCTCATCAGTGAAGCTTCCTTACACAACAGAGTGCATTGCACATAGAAGGCCACAACTGGCCAAGTTTTGAAGAATAAGAGCTTGCAGAGTGTGTGTTCCTAGATAGGACTCCTCTATTAAACCTCACCCACAGGGGTGAAGCTCAAGGACCATTGCAGAGAGGGGGCAGGAAGATTGTAAAAGCCAGGAATGGTTCATGACCATAGGGAAGTGTGGGTCATTTCTCTCATCTGTTGGTCCTTTATTCATGTGTGGCTGCAATCCACACAATATTCTTCCCTCCTAGAACCAGGCTGGCAGTCCTACAGGACTGGAAGCTTCAAGGCTGTCTCCTGCCTGCAGGCCAACAGTTTCTAGGCTTAGCTCTGGCAAGGAGAGGGGAGGGGACCATGAGAAAGTTACCCAAAGGGAATAAGAGAAAGAAAGACACAGACTCAACGTGTAAAGGTCCAGGAGATAGACTCTCGTTTATTCATGCCAGCAGTGTGTTTATATACCAAAGGCTACTGTGCTCTGGGCAAAGAAGTGGGGGGCAGGCAGAAGGGAAGGGTGAGCCACCTTGGCTCCTACCAGGGTGCTGCAGAGCTCCTGTTTGTGCAACCAGTAAACTTGAGGTGACATTTTTGCTCAATACCTCAAGGGAAGGGGTCATCCAGTTCTGGAACTTTGCAGAAATAGGTGAGGCAAGAAAACACTGCAATATCCCGACCTTCCAGAGCTATAGATAATTCACAGACAGAGCTGAATGCCCACGGAGATATCATACAACTCTTGGACTTTCTTTTTTTTTTTTTTTAATTTTTGTTCCAGGGGAATCCGACGCCCTCTTCTGACCTCCTCGGCATTGCACGACACGGGTGCACAAACCTGCATGCAGACAGTACATTCATACACATACAGAAATAAATAAAATTAAAAAAAAAACTCTTGGACTTTCTACAGGACAGGTTTTATAGGTCCTTGCCTCAAGTCAGGCAAAGTTTCATTCCTACAGGGAAGCAGAGGCTTTCAGGACCCTGGAAGCTTACACGTGTGAACTTGTGGCAATGGTGGCATTGAACACTGAACCTATGCCAACTCAACCAGACAAGGGCCCAGAGTGTTTTGAGAGAAATGGGTGACAGGCCAGCTCTAGTCTGAGAGCTATTGGAGATTGATTACAACTGGATGAGGGAGAGTATGCCTTACTTGTGATCTCTAGATAGGCTGATGAGACTCCATTGGATGAATTTGCAGTGAAGCTCATCTGGATACAAGAGCCTGATCAGACAGTACTTAACATGTATGGGGTGGAATACATGAGGTCTGGTGGGAGTTTGAGAATATAGATGGGGAAGGGGTCTAAATTTGATTAAGAACTGCTGTATGAAATGTACAAAAGCTCAATAAAAAGTAAAAAAATATTAAATATTTAGTTATGGCAAATACCCATAGCATAAACTTAATACCAGTGTAATATTTGAAACTCTTTAAATTATTTTTTATTTTTTATTTTTTGTGAGTGAGTGAATTGCTTGTGTGTAATATGTATGTATGTATATCCATGTCTTGCAATACCTGTGGAGGACAGACTAGGATGTTGGATTCCCCTGGAACTGGAGCTATAGGTGGTTATTAGCCACCATGTGAGTGCTGGGATTCAAACCTTGGTCTTCTGCAAGAGGAGCCAGTGCTCTTAGCTGCTGAGCCATGTCTCAGCCCCTGAGCTGTCTCTCCTCCCCCAAAACTCTTTGGATCATGAAAAAGCCATAGGGGAACATCTTATAAGCTTCCTTAAAAATAGATATATAGTAGGGCTGGAGAGACGGCTCAGTGGTTAAGAACCCTTGCTGTTCTTGCAGAAGACCCCAGTTCAATTCCCAGCACCCACATGGTGGTTAACAACTGTCTCTAACTCCAGTTCCACAGAACTCCAATGCCTCTGTGAACATTGCACAACACAGGTGCACTTATGTACATACAGGTAAGAAATTCCTGCACATAAAATACAAATCTTCAGAAAAGTGTGTTGTGGGGTTGGAGAAATGGCACATCATTTAAGAATGCTGCTAGCTGCTTTTGCAGAGGACCTGGGCTTGATTCCCAGCACCCACCTGGTGGTTAATAATTGTCTGTAACTCCAGTAACTCCAGTTCCAAGGGATCTGACACCCTCTTCCAACTTCAGTAGGCAATTCACATGGATGCACTTACATACATGCAGGCAATACACTTCCACACATAAAATTAAAAATAATAAAGTATTTAAAAATACATATATAGTATATTTGTGTATGCATGTGCTTAGCCACATTTAATGAAACTCCAGTGCCAGCCATAGGAAACTGCTCTTTGAGTTGTTAGGGTAGTTTAAAGAGACTCCCTGAGTGAGAGCAGCATAGGCTCTTACCATTGCTCTTGATTGCAGGTAAGACTTAAGACCAGGACTTGCAGGTAAGACTCTATTGCTGAAAACGCCACACACCTCTGGACACAAGATTTGGAGGAACACAGCTGGAACTGGCCTGGAAGTCTCTTACCTGAGGACTAGACCTCATAGTATTATAAGAGGTGCTGTGTAAGCTACCCAGGGAGAAAAGCAATCAATCTACCCAGCTGGAAAGTTATGACTTACAACAATGACAGGTCCAACAAGACATCTCCAGCAGTGCAATGGGGCACTGTTATCTGGATGGGGTAACTAACAGCTGTCTAATTAGATTCAAGGCCCACTTGGTAGGAGAGAATTCATGGCTGACATTGTAAACCACGCCAAATACCAGTAGCTTTGGAGAGGTCACAGACCAACCACACCAACTACCAGTAGCTCTGGAGAGGTCACAGACCAACCACGCCAGCTACCAGTAGCTCTGGAGAGGTCACAGGCCTACATTTCTACAACTTCTTATTACATTCTAAAAACGTATCCTTATACCCAGAGGCAAGTGTAGCTCTAACCGCTCACCAAAGAAGCTTCTTTATGCAACAGATGGAGACTATTAGAGAGATCCATAACTGGTCAGAATGCCTAGCCCTAACTGATAGATCTACAATGCAACCCTTACACCCCATGCTCAGAGGGCATCAGAGAAGAGACAGAATGTTTGTAGGAGCCAGAGAGAGCCAGGACACTCGGTGCTTGATAATATCTTCCAGACATTACAGGAAAACTGCCCGTGAAATCGTAACAATATGATCACTTAAATAAGACCTATATAACAACAACACTAGCTTTATTTTTATTTTTTTAATTATTATTTTTATTTTATATGTATGAGTGTATTGCCCGCATGTAGGTAAATATACCTATATGGTACAGTGCCCAGGGAGGTCAGAAGAGGGCACTGATCCCCTGGACCTGGAGTTAGGGATGGTTGTTAGCCACCATGTAGGTGCTGGGAATTGAACCCAGGCCCTCTGCATGAGCAGCCAGTGCTCTTAACCATTGAGCTACCTTTCCAGACCCATTACTAGCTTTCTTTTCTTGTCTGACTTGGTGTCAGAGTGATTGTTGGATTTGTAAAATGAGTTTGGAAATTTGCTTTGAGTTCACTTTTTCCTCTTCTGTTATTTGGACAAGTTTAAGAACTGTTGTTAATATTTGGTTGAATTTATCAATGTATATGTCTGGATTCTCTTTGTTGAAAAGGTTTTCATTACTGATTCAGTGTCCTTATTAGTTGTAGGTCTGTCAGATTTTCTTTATGATTTAGTATTGATAGATTGTGTGTCTATAGGAATTTCTCAATAGATATGTTTTTATACTGACAATATTTAATTATACTATTAACTATATTATTCAGTTTGTTTTTATCTGTTGAGGCCAGAGGTTAATAGTGAATGTCTTCTTCAGTTGCTTTATACTTTATTTCTTATTTTTATTTTATGCATATGAGTGTATTGTCTGCATGTATTGCCTGCAGCTCAATGATTTGGATAGACTACATGGCCAGTGAGCCCCTCAGACCTTCCTGTCTCTGCTTGTTCAACATTAGAATTACAGGTGTGCATGGCTGTGCTCAGCTTTTTTTCTTACATGTGTGTTGAAGATCAAACTCAGGTCCTCATGTTTGAGTGTCAAGGATTTTACTGACTGATTGATCCCTCTGTCTAAATAAATCCCAATTTCCTGATATGTCTTAAAAGCTACACAATAGGGCTGGAGAGATGGCCTAACGGTTAAGAGCGCCGACCGCTCTTACAGAGGACCCAGGTTCGATCCCCAGCACCCACATGGCGGCCGAGAACCGTCTGAAACTCCAATTCCAGGAGAACTCCACATACTCTTCTGGCCTCCGCGGCATTGCACGACACGGGTGTACAAACTTGTATGCAGACAGTACATTCATACACACACAGAAATAAATAAAAATAAAAATAAAAAAAGATTAAAAAAATTAAAAAAAAAGCTACACAATATATTCTGACTATAGCAGAATTTGTTGAATCATCATCTCATTGTTACAGAGGCAATTGCTTTTAGTTAAAAATTCTGAAGTTGAAAATAATCATAAAATTTTAAGCTGAAAGGGACTTTGAAAGTGTTCAGCTTTAGGTCATTTGGAGATGGTCACATGCTGTAGGGACTGAGGTCTTAACTGAGAAATAAACTAAAGTGGCTTTTCAAACTGGTTCTGAACTAAGTGATTGTGACCTTAGAAACATTACCTAATCCCTTTGAACACTGACTTACTCATGTGTAAAATGAGAAGGTCTCTCAGGTACCTTTCCAACCTAAGCTGTGAGATGGTTCTATCAGATCATCCACCCCACAAGGTCATGATCTGTCCACGACAAATTCATCTTGATATCCTACATAGTAGGATATCTTTGTATCATCTTGCATATAGGCACTTAGTAAATGCATGTGGAATAAAAAAAAAAAAAAACAACAATGAAAAGAATGATTAACATGTTGGGCTGGGTTGTGTGTGGCTCAGTTGGTAGAATGCTTGCTTAGCATCCATGGAGCCCTGGGTTCAATTCCCAGCATAATATAAACCAGGTGTGGTTGCAATCATCTAAAATCCCAGCACTTGGGAGTAGATACAGGAAGATCAGAAGTTCAAGGTCCCTTTTGAGTGACTAGAGAGATGGCTCAGCAGTGAAGAGAGCACTAGCTACTATTGCAGAAGACTGGGGTTTGATTCCCAGCACCCACATGATTGCTAACAAGTGCCTGTAATTCCAGTTCCAAAGGATCTGATGCCTCCTTCTGACCTCTACAGGCACTGCAGAACACAGGTGTAGGTACACACATGTGAGCAATATATTCATACGCACAGAACAAAAATAATGAATAAAATGTTAACAAAGGTCTCTCTTGAGTTTGAGGACACCTTGGGATACAGAAGACTTCCTCAAAACAAAGAGAAAATTCCAAATACAAAACAATATATGCAAATAATGAAAAATTGAATTCACATTGTACCTAAGTCAGTTGTAATTTTGTTTCATTTTCTTCTATAAGCCTGGGCTGTTCAAGTTGTGACTCCTGAACATGGTAGGTGATTAGAATCAAGAGGACAAAAGGATGGACTGTGTCTCCTCTTCTGTTTTGTCCTCAGTGAGTGAGAGCTGGTCTCTAGACAGCCCACCAGGGAGACAGCTTATGTGCTTATATGTTGCCCTTTATGTTTACCCTTTATGTTACTCTTCATTTTCTGATTTTCATTAAACTTTAATTGCATAAAGCTATAATTTAGCCAAAGTAAAATTCAAATTTAGTGCTTTTACTCCTTATTTATTTATTTATTTATTTACTTATTTATTTACAGAGAGTGTGCTTGGTGTACACGTGGTAGTCATAGGACAACTTGAGGGAGTTCCTTTCCTTCCATCGTGTGAATCCCAGGGATAGAATTCCCATCATCAGAATTGGTGGTAAGCACCTTTACTGGTCAGTCCAGTAATATTCTTTATATAGACAAGAATAGCTTCAATACCTGTTCCAAGTCCAAATATCCTATGGTTTTTAGAAAAATAATCCACTTAGGTTTATGAAACATTTTCTGATAATTATGTTTAAATATCTACAAATATATTTGTATTTGTATTATATAAAGCATGTCTATATATAATAATCTTGTGTGTTTCTGTTAAGTAAGGATTGTAAAGCAAAGAATATATGTTAATTATAAATATCAAGAAAAATCTTTGTAATTTTCACTTCCTAGTTGGCACCTGGGAGAAATGGGTTTAAAACCCCCATCTGATTGAGAGTACTTTGTGCAGAAAAGTTTGTCATCCTTTTCTTTTTCTTGCTCTGTCCTGTAAGTCTCCAAGTAAAGAGAGGCATATGATTGATTAGCATATGCCATCAATATTTGAAGAAAGCTTTTAATGGGATCCCTGCAGTGAGGAGAAGTAAATCACATTTAGGTTCTTGGTTTAGAGAATTGATCGATGCCCTCTAGTTGTAAATGTGCTGGGTGAGATTGAGAGACAAGAGTCCATGTTGTTCCTGAGATCCTGGGGATTCTAGTTAGCATCAACTGTCCACTTGACACAGCCTAGAATAAATGAAAAGTCTAAATCAAATTGTTATCTTTATCAAATTTGTCTGTGGGCCTCTCTGTGAGAGACTGTCTTGATTATTAATTGACGTGGGAGGGCCCAGCTCACTGTGGGCAGTGCCTCCGTGGCCCTGTGGAAGAAAGCTAGCTACCTATGGGTAGCTAAGAAGCAGCATTCCTCTATGGTTGGGGACTGGCCTCTAGGTTCCTGCTCTGACTTCCTTCTTTGATGGACTGTGACCTGGAGGTGTAAGTCAAAGAAACCCTTTCCTTCCCAAGCCGCTTCTGGTTGGAGTGTTTTTTCTTTTTATCACAGCAACAGAATGAACCTAGAACCCTGGGCCATTGACTTGACTGTATCCTTTCATGAGGTTTAAACTCCACAGTACTCATCATGCAAGAACAGTATGGAATATGGAAAATAAGGGCCACTGAATAGGCTCAGCAGTGAAGGCGCTCTCTGCCAAGACCCATTGCGTGAGTTCAAACCTCACAACCCACATGGTGGAAGAGAAGAAGCAACTCTGATCTCTATATGCATGCCCTGCCCAATAAAATAAATAAATGTTTAGATTATCACAACAGAAATCTTTCACACAGATTTATATAAAAGGTCCAATATTCACACCCAGAATAAAAACAAAGAGATTTTTGATATGCCAATGGATATAATTTATTATCCTTAATATATATATATATTTTTTTTTTCATAAGAAATGCAGTTTGAACAGTAGAGGAGAAGAACAGAGAATTCTTCCACAGCGCTGGCAGCACTGAGCCTTGGAAAGTGGGTTCAATCCCAAGGCATGTTGATCTTCTCATTTTTGGAGTCACATTTGTATTTTACTATTTTCAGAGGAGAGATCAAAGCCTTGCCCGTATTAGACTGAAAAAAAAAGTTCTGCAAGGCCCAACCATTTGTTAACTCTCGCAACAAAAGCCAAATCAAAGTTGAAGAACTTGTTAATGGTGCGGGAGCTGAAGAGATAATTAGTTCATGGACAAGAGTTGAAAGTTGACCATTTGGGAATCAGCAGCTGGGCTGGCAGCAGCTGGGCTCACAACAGCTGGGCTCACAGCAGGTGGGCTGGCAGCAGCAGGCTGGGCGGCAGCAGGACTGTCCACAGTACGATGGGCGGCAGCAAGAGGCCTGGGCATGGTGCAGCTGGCAGCAGGTGGGGGGTGTGCTGCTCACCACACAGCAGGGGGGCAGGCAGGTGCCCTCCACGCGGCAGTCTGGGCGGCACCACCTGACCCGGCAGCTCACGGCTCCACAGCCACCCTCTTGGCCACTGCCGGTTCCACAGCAGCTGCTCTGGCAACAGCTGGGTTGACAGCAGCTGGGCTGGCAGCAGCTGGACTGGGAACAGCTGGGTTGACAGCAGCTGGGCTCGCAGCAGCTGGGCTGGAAGCAGCTGGGCTGGCAGCAGCTGGGTTGACAGCAGCTGGGCTGGCAGCAGCTAGGCTGGCCACAGCTAGAGCCACAGGTCCCACTTGTGGAGCAGCTAGGGAACCCACAGAAGCTGGTAGCACAGCAGGCCATGATGTCAGGAGTTGGTGTGAACTGAAGGTTGGTTTTCTTGGAGAAGTTGTTTGAGTTTTGGTGGTGACGGCCATCTCGGTCCTTTTATAATCCTTGGCTGGCTGCTATTTTCCCAATTTCCTAAGTTTCTTCCTTGTTTATGTTTACACTAATTTTCCTCTCTGTGATGATTGTCTGTTCCTGAGTTACTTGCTCAGCCTTCTGAAAGCCTGTAAAAGTCCATTTTATTTGGCATTCAATTAGGGTTCTTAATTATGGGGAAGTAGTCATTAGTGTTCTTTGGAAACAGAAGCCCTGCTTTATAAATTTCCTATTGTCCCAAATAATTGACTAATGCTGTTCCCATTTAAGAAGTGCCAATATCACTTAGTGTTGACCTTTACAGTTGGGTGTTTGGTCTCAAATGGGAGTTTAATTCCCAGCACCATGGCCTTTTCTTTACCATTCCTTCTTTACTTTGATTGAAGCAAGACTGGTTTCAATTAGACAGAAAAGAGGTGTTTTATCTGAATCTGGCAAATATGAATGAATTGTTACCAATAAAATTTTTTTTGAGGATGTATTTTTTTTAACTGGTCCCCTTCCCCCTGTGCTCACCTCATACTGTCCGCAACATCTGGGACCTAAGGGACCACCGATACACAAATACACACTCCTAAGCACTCACACTCACACAAACACACATACATACATACACCCTGACACACATCGGCTGGGGCATCCTTTGAGGATGTATTATGGTCCTAAAAAATTCTGAATACCAACCTGAGTGACCCTTGAGGACCAGATCCTCAACTGACCTTGAGAAAACAAAAACCTTGGTCAATTTGGGCTAATTGTATGGTCTTAAACATCCAAAAGGAAAGTATAACCAGAAATAAATAAGGCCTGAAAACTATGTATAAAACTTGAGATCTTAGTAAAAAGACAAACAATTAAAAAAAAAAAAGCACAGTTATTTTGCCTGTCTTATTGGCAAGTGCAGCTACCCTGTGGCTGCCTCTACTTTTGCCATCCTTCAAAGATGTGAGAAGAAAATGTAAATCATGAATTAACATACCATCCAAACATCTGTGTCTATACCAAAGAAACCTACCATAACAATTAGTACTGTTTAAATACCTATATATCTAATTGTGTGTGCTTCATTAGTAGGATCGAAAGGCTATATATTATACTGTTTAAATACCTATATATCTAATTGCATGTGCTTCATTAGTAGGATCGAAAGGTTATGCCTGGACAAGCTGGCAGCCCATGAAAGAAAACAGCCAGAATTGACTAGAGACCAAGACATCAGCTCCAGAGAAAGTAGACTGTTTTGCTTCTCATCCACCTGTGCCCCTTTTCTAAGCCTAGGGAACAATCTGCGGAAGAGGGGGCGTGGTAGAATGTAAGGGCTGCGATTGGGGTGAATGGTGAAACTACAACAATATAGACTGGACACTCATTTGATCAACTTGATTGAACATACAAGCCCCCCCTGCTGGATGGTGGGACCCATGAGCTGTGTGGGTTTGGGCACAACTGCTCGCAAATTGGTTTTACATGAAGGATGCTTGTACTCACAAATTATCACTTATTGTTAAAAAAAATGAAAACAAAACAAACCAAAAAAGCAGAGAAAGATGCAGAAAAGTTACGGCAGAATGCATGATCTGGGATGGGTAGGGGTGGGGTGGGGGGAAGGGAAGGGGATATATGCCTGAACTGAATTGGAAAATGATGTATGAAATACACAAAGCATCAATAAAAAAATTATTTGAAAAAAAAATAAAATTTAAAAAAAATTTAAAAAGAATAATTTACATGGTAGCAAATTGACTTATGAATAAATTGTGATGCAAACTAAAAAAAAAAAGATGTGAGAAAACACAGCTTTTCAACTTTCCAATATGGACTGAATACTCATGTCTCTCCAAGAATCCTCCAAACCTTCAGTGCCAGATGAGGACTGCTGAGACATCCAACTTGTGGACTGAACTACTACTAGGGTTTCCGCTTCTTCAGTGTATAGACTGCCATTGTTGGACTACCCAGAATGTATCATGGAGACCAGTACAGGAGGATCAAGACAGGACGGGTGCTTACTGGACCTCAATTGGTGACCATGGGAAGGGAAAACCCCAGTGTGGACCACAAGGGCAGAACTGATGGTGGTTTGGTCTTGCCAAGGAGGAGACTTCAAACATGACATCTTTCAGTCTAATAAAGAAAAAAAATCATAAGCTGAAGACGCTAAAACCTATGATATATGTGGCAGGCATATGTACACATTTTGGAGTGATGGATATTGGAAGGAATAACAACAACAACAACAACAACAACAACAACAGAAAAGTCTGCTTCAAAGACCTGACTGAAACGGTGAACTTCTGCTTGAAAGAGTAAACTTCTGCCTTGAGAATTTTGAGAGAGACTGAGAAAAAGATGAAAAACATGTTTGGCAGAATGCATGAGCTATGGTGGGGTGGGGGGGTAGGGAGGGGGGCATGGGTCTAGATTTGATTTGTAATTTTGTATGAAATGCACAGAGCTTCAATAAAAAAATGGCTTCGAAAAAACTGAATACCTTGTATGTATCAACTCAGTTTATTTCTACAGCAATCCTGTGGGGTGGAGGCCATGGCTGCTGTGACGATCCAGCTGTGGAAACTGAGCTATTTCCATTTTCATGTGTGTGGGCAGGGGGTGTGCACACACTTTTGAATGTGTGTGGGCACACATGTATATGGGCATGCACATGTGGAGGTCTGAGTTGGCGTTAGGAATGGCCTCTATGGCTCTCCTCTCTACTTACTGAGGCAGCATACCTCAACAAACTCAGTTCTCAGAATGGTTGGTCCTGCTAGCCAGCTGACCTGGGGACCCCTGTCCTCGCCTTCTGAAGTTTGAATTACAAATGGCCCACTATGTCCAGCTGGCATTTATGGGGGTTTGGGAGATCCAAACCCTGGTCCTTACCTACACAGGACAAGCACTTTAACCATTGAGCTATCTTCCCAGACCCAGAGTAAACTTTTAACCAGGGTTGACAGTTCCCTCTTTTCTGATTCAAGTAGTTCCAAGGAAAACCAAGGAATGAAAAGCAGGCATGAAGACTTGCCCATGTCCTTACAACCTTTTTGTTGATAACAACAGGAAAAGCAGAATGTGAGGATTAGCACTGTTTAAAAGAGGTGTGTGTGTGTGTGTGTGTGTGTGTGTGTGTGTGTTTACTAGCAGAATAAGTGCACTTTAAGAACATGTGCCAGAAAAGCAAATTTACTTGTTTTGAGACTTTGTCTAAACTTTTATCGTATGGTGTTATATATATTTAAGCATTATTGGGTAAGTAAAAAGCAAACACAGTCTCTTCAGAGATGATAGCTTTGGGTTTAGATTATAACTCTTCTCTAGAGTTAGCATGAAGACATTTGAAAAAAACATCAGTTTTGAATTAAGCTATGTTTCTTTGTGAATATTTCTTTGCGTGTGTGTTTGGGCATATGCCATGATGCTCCTCTTCGGTGTCAATTCTCACCTTCTCCCTTGTTTAAAATAGGGTCTCTTGTGCTTGCCCAGCTAGCTGGCTGCAAGCTTCTGGAGGATTCTCCTATCTGTACCCCTCATCTCCCTTCAGGAGTTCTGAGACTGCAGATGTCTCTGGCTTTATGTAGGTTCTGGGAATTCAAATTGAAGTCCTCCCGTGTGTGTGACATGTGTTCTACCCACCGATCCATCTCCCAGCCCAGTATTTTGCTTCTTTTTTTAAAAATATTCTTTTATTTTATTTTATATTATTCCAAAACATGCAGGTATACACTCTACACATAAGTCAAAATTACAAATTCTGAACATAAACTATAGGTCAATTCCTAAACACATTTAGAGATTCACATTTTAACAGTAAAGTTGCATGCCGGTATAAAGATGTGTAACTTTACATTCTTTTTTTTTTTTAGAATATGACTACATATCTTCCATCCATATATGGTATTTACAATGTGTGAATATAAGTGGTAGGACAATTCTAGAGCCCATTTAGAGATTCACATTGGAATTAAGCAAAGTTCTAACATAATTTCTTTGATTAGTCAGATTTTTACCTTAGATACTTGAAAAGTGCTTTGTCATGGTGACTGTCTTTAAGGATGCTATATTCCTGTTGAAATTCAAATTGTAAAGAATGTTTTATACTAAAAATATTCATCTCCTTGCCAGGCATGGTGGCCCATGCCATTAATCACAGCGCTGGAGAAGCAGAGGCAGGTGGATCTCTGTGAGTTCAAGGCCAGCCTGGTCTGCATAGTGAGTTCTAGGACAGCTGGGGCTACAAGGAGACCCTGTCTCAAAAAGACAAAACAATTCACCTCTTGCAAAAATTTCAGATATTTGAGGTACTGCAGATAAAAGCACTGGAGACAATCACATTATGTCACTTCACCATTTCAAGGCTTTTCTAAAATAGTGCTGTTTCCCTCAGTACAAAACTTAAGTCAGTATTCATGTTATGAACTTCAATTGCCCTGGGGTAATTACTAAGAATAAAGTATGATGCTCAGGGGCTGGGTGGATGGCTCAGTAGGTAAAGGGACCTGCTGGCAAGCCTGATAACTTGAGTTTGAGTCCTGGTACTCACACTCTACCACCTACCAACCCCTACAAGTTGTAGTCTGACCTTCGCATGCATATGAACATAAACACACACACAATAAATAGATAGATATAGATACATAGATGCATAAATAAATAAAATTTAACTACTAGTAGCTGGAGATGTTATAAAACCTAGAGAACATACTACTGACATTTTTCTAAACCAATATAATTTCAAACTATACCTAAATATTTATCTGTATACCTGTAGCTCTCAAAACTCATCAAAGATGCCTTTTTTTTTTTTTCAACAGAAGGGGATTACTGCAGATATCCACAACCGGTTGGAATGCAGAGAATAAGTGACAGGGGCTGGGGGGGGTGTCCAGCCCTAACTGATACATTTACAATGCAACACTTACACCTAAGACTCAGAAAACACTGCAGAAGACCATAAGAGCCAGAGGATCAGGATCGTGATCTCTGGATCGTGTCTCCAAGATGTATCAGGGAAGTTGCACCCGTGATGTCTCAACACTGTGGTTTCTTCAACATGACCTGCATAACAACACCACCAGTTGGCATGCCAACACGGGTGGGGAAATTTCATAAGGTTCCAGCTCTAGATAAAGAGATATAGACAGTCAATAGCTGGGGGAGGGGAGAGGGAGGAGAGAGAGAGAGAGAGAGAGAGAGAGAGAGAGAGAGAGAGAGAGAGAGAGAGA